>JAQQRF010000155.1:0-168419 GCA_030523145.1 Trissolcus brochymenae
CCTCGTCAAGTTCCAACACCTTCCCGATGACGGCCGCCCGGACAGCCTCGCAGACCTCGGTCGGCATGTCCCCGCCCAGGTATTCACCACACGTAAGTGACCCTGGGCAGGTTCGCCGTAGCCGAGGCAAACGAGGCCCCCGTTCTGTAAAAAAAGTGCCATAATTTACACAAAATTTACCGTATAAATATATATAGAATAAGTAAAACGTCCCGGAATAGTTTAATATCTCGAAAAATACATGTTGAATCAGGAAAACAAAAAAACACGTGTCAAATAATTTTTAAAAGCTATCAATTAAAACCACTATCGACTCCTCACCCTCTGGGTATGGGGCAGGGGTAACTTCGAAATGGGAATTCCCATATTTTATTGCAGATTCGGATTCTACGTCGAAAAATACAGAACTTTTATTCGGATCATTTTTTCAGATTTATGATAAATTTGGCAGTAATCGTAATGATAATGTTTTTCTTAAATTTTCTTGATAAATCGGTCAAATATTTTGATATTTTGATTAAATTAAGGAATCAAAAAAACGAAAAAATACGTATCCAATATTTTTTGAAGGGCTATCCAACAATACCAAATTTGATCCCGCATACAAGTATTGACACGACAACACGGGCATGTGATCAAAAGAGCAGAACTCCTTTTTTTAATTTGTTCGCAAAGTACTCCTTTTATTCTTTAAAAAATAAGAGAGCCAAAAATCCCTGGCGCATAACAGTTTTGCCACTAAAAAATTTTGGCGCCTACATTTTTTGTCTCTTTACAATTGTATCCAAATATGTGCCGAGCATACTACTTTTCTAACACCACACAACTGGGAAACAGACGGTACAAAACGTTTTTCGTGTTTATAAGAATCCCAGGGAGATGTGTAACGTTTTTCAGAGGTGTGCCCTTAATTTGAAATGTTGTTCTTTTTGTTCAGTAAAGTGGTCGTTATTTCTGTATTTGCTCATATTGGTATAACTCTAATGGAAACAAATTCAGCATAACTATGGAGAACAAAAATTTATGGTTTATTAATTTCACTATAAGAAATTATTTTTATATCTTTTTATTAATTCAAGAAAAAATAGTTTTCTTGAAAAAAATCGCTGGTAACACACTTTTTTGGAAAAATTTGTGCAAATTTAAAAAATTGAAGTGTCACTGATAAGAGCAACTCTTGCAATCGTCATATCTCTTTCATAACTGGAAAAGTTATGATGTCTTCCGCAATGCAATTAATGCGCATTTTTAACACTATCTTATAACTTGTTATAAAATTATCATGTCAGTACTCGTGTACTGAAAAAGCCAACTTCCCGCACAATATACTATATACATTATAATATTCGCATCAATATTGATATTTTATTTTTTTATTTTATTTTATTTTATAATTTATCTGTAAATTTTTAGTTGGTTAAAGAAAATTAAAGCTATGGGGATAAGTAGAAAATGAACCATTTAAGTGGTTAGTCGAGATATTTTAATGTAAAATGTAGCACATATTGCCTTGTGATAAAAAGACACTTTATTGACTTTACTCAATTTTTTCGTACGTGGGCGTTAGTTGAAGTGCATATTAAAGTCCAATAGCAAAAAAATGTTTAAATTTTATATTGTTGAATTCATAGTTTCAAAAACAAAAAAAATCGCCCAACGTGGGGCTCGAACCCACGACCCTGAGATTAAGAGTCTCATGCTCTACCGACTGAGCTAGCCGGGCTTGGTATTCTGCCCCGTATTGCTCTATTTAAGGCGAAGTACATAACCTAAAAAAAATACTACAATAAACCTATAAAAAAAGTCGAAAAGACAAAAAAAAACATCATATCATAAATTTATTATAATTTTTTTTTTAGATGGATGTCTTTTTTTTTTTTTAAAGAAACTCGGTTTATTATTTTCATGTTTGAGGTTATGTTGAACAAAACAGTAAACACATGCGGCTTGATCCGCGAAGCAGTTATTAAAATCGAATCGGATTATTGTTAATCGTTAAAATGCCACCAAAAAAAGGAGGTGGAGGAGGAGCGAAGGCTGGAAAATCAAAAGGGGGCGATGACGGAGAAAAAAGCGGCAAAGGAGAAAAGAAAGGAGGAACCGCAGTGAAAGTAAATCATACTTTTTGATACTCATCGTATGATATAATCTGATACTGCTCATGTCAAAACAACCATATTATAAATTTGTTTTTTCTTTTTTAGGTCAGACATATCTTATGCGAAAAACAATCAAAAATATTAGAGGCTTTAGAAAAGTTAAAAGCCGGTCAGAAATTTAACGAAGTTGCTACTACTTACAGCGAAGATAAAGCGAGATCTGGGGTAAATATTCCAACAAGTAGTAGATGAGAAACAAAATTTAAAGTCAAGAATTGTTATACTTAAAAAAAATTCAAAGAATCATTTGAAAGTAATGTGAAAGAAAGTAACGCATGATAAATTATCAAAATAAAGGATGACTTTTTTTGTATCGTTATAAAAAAAGGTGATTTGGTCTTGATAAAATTTGAAGTGAATGAGTTATTGTTTGAATGAGAAAGTTCAATCGTCTCTGTGACACAAATGTCTTAGTGTGGCATTTCAAATCGTCTTTGTCACTTGGTGTAGAATTCGGTGACCATCATAAAATATATCATTCCTAGTCGAATTCATTCAATGAAAGTTTTTGGAAAATGATAGGACCTTTTTTTGTCATTTACTCCCACGCATAATAAATAAATAAACATAATTTATTACAAATTTTAATTCTGAATTAAAAAAGGCAATAAAAAAAAGATTTTTATTTAAATGACCCGAATAATATTCTGTAATTTGGTTTAAACTCATTAAACTCATTAAGTGACATGTCAAAATAAAAAAATAATACTGAACCTTGGAAAGGATCAAGCCATTAATCAAAGTCAAAAAATAAATTGAAAATACAAATTTAAATTAAAAATTCATGTTTATTCGCAAATTCTGAATAGCTGTTGATATTTATATTGACATATTTTGTGGTACGAAATATATTCTTTCATGAAGTTATTTTAAGAAATTTAATTCATTAACAGGCCTGAAAACAGAAAACACATAATAAAAACTTGATCTCATTATTTTTAATTAATTTTTCTGATAAATTATCCAAATTGATCAAGCTCGGAGGATTGGCAACAAAAAAATCTTATTCTGTTCTATCTCATCCTTTTGACGGTCTTATTTATTGCCCTGAATAATTAATGACAACTCTATAAATATGTCCAATCAAAAAAACTGATAATAAAAATTAAAAAACAAGCCAGAACGGAGAAAAACAAATTCAACATTGAATATTCCAATTATTTAAATTAATAAATAATTATAAATTATAATAAATATATCACTCAACTTTTTATCACTTTTCTTGTGAACGATTTGATTTATTTTAATTGGTGCGAATTAAGAATATCAGATTAAACGGATGTTTTTCAGGGCGATCTCGGCTGGATGACTCGGGGCTCGATGGTTGGGCCATTTCAGGAAGCGGCTTTTGCACTGCCCGTTTCAAGTTTAGGCTCTCCTGTTTACACAGACCCACCAATCAAAACCAAATTCGGTTATCACATCATCATGATCGAGGGGAAAAAATGATGAAGAGTTTAGATTGAATTTTGTAAATGGATTGATGTGTTTTCTAACGAATTTTGTAAATAATTTGTACGTAATATGAATAAATCAAGGAGCCAATTTTGTGTCGAATTATTCATGGAAGGCACTTTCTATTATTTCACTATCATTTGCATATTAACTCGAATTTTAATCTGGTCTTCGGATTAGAAGAATTTTGACATATCTAAAAGCACGATCTCTCTGATACACTTCCGTCTCTCGATTAAATTTCGGCATGGAGAAATGTTCGGGTCTTAATGGACATTACCAATTAAGTATGGATGGCGACGTTTAGTAAGCACTCGAGACTGTATTTTTCCTTATAAGAAATTAATCAGCCTGATTTTTTTTAAATCCTCCCAGAGGGCAATAAAAAACTTGTATTTGACAAATTAACATAGATTATGCCAGGCCATTTGGATTGAATTTGATGTCCTTTGGGTGAAATTCTGTATTTGGAATAACAAAAAAACTGGAGACAGTTATGTAAAAAATCAGCCTTGTTCAAAAGTTTTCCTAAATTTTGTAAAATCAGCCTGAATTTCGTAAAGTTTTTCCACATTTAACTGATGTGGGACTTTCCACATTTTTCAGCTCCAAATTCGCAATTAAGATTTAGAGAAATTGAGCAATGTTACATCTGACCATAATTCATCAGTTAGAAGATTGTTGGTTAAATAATTCTACCAACATTATATAATTTTATCTATTTGATTCAATAACTAACAAAATCCACCATCATTTTGTTAACATTCAAATTGTTATTTTAATTCTTTTCCTGTTTTCTTCAACTCTCTTAGCTATAATATTCATCCTTAAAAAGTTCAAATGGGTATTGTAATTTGAATTTAAATAAACGTTCCAGAAGTTTCAACAAGTGAAATTTGTTTAATTTGCAAGTAAAGTTGTTGCCGAATTTGGTGCATTGTTCGGAGGGCCCACCTGCGTTGATTACTCAAAGATGAAACGAGAGAAAAAAATGATGTATTGTGTGTAAAAATGCGAGTTCCAAGTCTCAGAGCGGGTTCTTCCGTTCGTAAAAGTGAGGATGCCATGTGGCCCGTTACGTATATATAATGAATCTTCGACAGGGAGCTTTGCAGTTCATCGGTGAACGTTCTAAGGTGAGGACCGTCCAGATTTTCAACACAGTTCACTCCTTGCTACTTCTCAACTACTTCAAACCAAATTCTAATATTTCATCTTCATTTTCAACTAAATAATTATTTTAATTTAATTTAATTTTAATTAATTTTACATTACTTTTTTTGTATTAATTAATTGTGGAATAATCCTTTTTTTCGGTTTTTGGATTTAGAAATTTGATTTTTGTTTTCCCTTTTTTTCTTCAGTAGTATAACAAATAATGTAGCTTGAATTTAAAGTGAACTTTTAATTAATTGCACAAACATTTTAATTTTCATTATAATTATTGTTTACATTAATAAAATTTTAGTTCAATAGATGTTTTGTGATGGTAAAACGATTATTAATACAATTTGTGTATCTTTTAGATGGCCAAAACAATGTTCTTTCCAATCCTCCTTTTGGGAGCCTTCGCTCTTGCGGCAGCGCAATCGCCAGCATCCCGATCGCTGGAGCCACCAGTACCAGCTCTCTGCAGCCAGAGTAAGCATCGCACTTCTCTCTCAAAAAATATAATAATAATAAATAATCTTGGACGAAATTTCACCATGGAATCAATGTCAACGGGTCAGGGCGTGTTTGTTCGGGCTCGCACGAAAAAGGAATGTCAGTGTCAGAGAAAGTGTCTAAACACGTGCGCGTCGTTTTACGTGAAACATCACACATTCTTAGTGATTTTCTCCTCGGACCAATAGCCCTCTTGGGCCCGCTTTTAGCCCGAACAAACGTTTCTACTTTTCCAATCGCGATTAACTTTATGATGATTATTCTATTACTTTTTTACTCCCACTTTATTATTTTTATTTATTTTTTTTTTTTCACTTTTACTGTCGGCGTTCTTAGGGACTATAATTTTCTTAAATGACAGACCTGAAACACTGATCAAAAAATTATTAAAAAAACGTTATTAAATTTCTATCATTTAGTTACTTATTAATGGACAAAAAAGTATACTAATTAACTCTTTAACTCAACGATTTTTTTTTTCAATTTTTAAAATAAAATGTTTAAAGTTAAAAGAAATACGCTTGGAAAAGTTTTAAAGATGAACATTTTCTCAGACGCTCAAGTGCTTGTCGGACATGAGAAAGTTATTTTGATGCAAATACATGTTACGTCCAATAAACTTGACAATGATTCATGTCGAGTAAACATAAATTTCGCCTGTCTTAGCCATAACTCCTCTCTGACGCTCGTGTCCTGAAAAAGTAACAAGGAATAAATTACTCTGAAAGATGAGCTTTGAACAAAAAAAAATTGTATTAGAACATGGTTTCTTAAGGTTTTGTTTCACTTTCGACTGGTTTAGTCATGGGTCATGGCGTCAAAGGTTGACCCCAATTTTCAAACAAACTGTCAATAGGACGTTAGTAAGGCCTATTTACCGAAACAAGCCCTATCGCGCGTGACGCTATTCATTTCGTGTATTAACATAAATTTCATCACGTGCGCTCATAGAAAGCGCGATGACCGTTGCCCAATGAAAGATGCGCGATTATGCTTAAACATTGCGCTGCAGATGTGAAACCCGAACCAGTGACACTTTCTCAATCGATGCAATCCGGATACATTCGAAAAACCAGGTCGATGCTCACGTCTTCCTCGTTCTTTTTGCATTTTACATCTCATTTAATTATATAACTGCATTTGCATCTCGCATGTATCTTCTATTAAAAAATAAATTCTCCGACAGTACTCACTTTCAGTTGGACGAGTTTCACTAAATTTTATTTTTATTTTTTGTAAGTTCCAACGTGCGTTCAAATTTTTAATCTCACTTTCTTTAGATGTTTTGTCTGTTTCGTTAACTTTTTTATTATTACTAGTTTGCAATTTCTATTCAATTGTTCATAAATGCAAATACGACTTGCGGAGACTTTACGATCCTTTTTTTTTCTTCGTAGCCTTATTACGATTCGTTCGTGCATTGTTTTTCAAACTGCATTCTTCCTCCAGAACTTTCTTCATTTTCCTTTTTATCGGGGAGAGTGCGCACCTTCGGGCCCAGGAGTTTCACTCGGGGGGGTTCGTGACTTGACTCAGTCACGTTTTGCACAATCGTGCGTTTAATCTTTTAGCAAGACGATCGTTCGGTTAACTCTCGTTATTGAAAGGAAAACCGGTGGCACCGTGTCATCATCTCCCAAATCGCTCTTTCCATTTAACTAAAGGAAGTAATCTCAAAATTAAAAGAATAATTTAATTTTGTTTTCAGGACCTATTCATGAAAGACTAAGTGGAAAAGGTTACTATTTCTCTTGGGCTGACCCAAGAACCGCCGGGCAAGAAGTCGACTGGCTCTCCGCCAGGAACTTCTGCAGACAACGATGCATGGACCTCGTCTCCTTGGAAACCTCCAACGAGAACGAATTCATCAAGAGTCGCATCGTGCAAAGTAATTAACGTTTTTTTTTCCTATTTCTATTAAACATCTTCTTTGTACAGAAGATTAATTTTGTCCTCTCTCTGCCTACAGACAAAGTGAAATACATCTGGACTTCCGGTCGGTTGTGCGATTTCCAAGGTTGTGACAGACCTGACCTTCAGCCAATTCACATCAACGGATGGTTCTGGACCGCTGAGTTGCAGAAACTCGCCCCAACCAATGACCGTAACCAGAACGACTGGTCCGAGAGCGGCGGGTAAGCAAATATTCCAATTTTAAAAAAATTGAAAAAAAGGAAATATTGATTTATTAACTAACATTTTTCGTTTTGACCAAAAATAAATGGATATTTTGTTAACTATGTGATATGATCAGTTATTGAATAGCTTGCTAATGATTTGGTTTGTTTATTTTCAGCATTGGCAAACCACAACCAGACAACCGTGAAGCCCAACAAGGTGGCGCTCCTGAGAACTGCTTGGCTGTCTTGAACCAATTCTACAACGACGGTGTCAACTGGCACGACGTTGCTTGCCACCACAAGAAACCTTGGGTGTGTGAAGAGAACGATGCTCTCCTGAAATACGTCCGCGCAACAAACCCAGGACTCCGCGTCTAAATATAAAATTACTCCCTAAGATAACTTTTTTGTAACATATAAATATTGACAATCAATTTCTGTTGTGATCGAACACAAGCAAAACACCTATGGCAGAGATCTACCGTGTGGCATCAAGTCAGTTAACTAAACTGATTAGCGTGTATGAAAAGACTTTTTTTATTTATTGCTGATGCAGTGAAACTTGCACGTCGGACAATGATTGTCTTGTTTCTTGCGCTAATTAACCCCCGCTTATCAATCGGAAGATAGTATGTTATATTTGTATGTCGTATGAATTGATTCTTTATAGTTGTGATCAATAATTGACGATGATGAATTTCAAAGATAAATAATAAAAGTTATAGAAAAAAACGTAGAGAGTTTTAGTTTCGTTGATCCTTAGTTGAATTATGTACAACTTGGTCTGAAGATTATGATCTCGGCGACATCGAGTTTCGAGACGCAGGCCTGCTTGACTCTCGTGATTCTGGCTTTCTGTCTAGTCTGAAATTGTTATTTTCGATACTTAAAGTTACGCACATCCTGAGAAATTTGTTAACTGAATAATTATTAAGTTACCCATTGCTTTTAGAGCTGGACTTCCTGAACATGTTTGATAACTTTTTCTTCAAATTTTTCTTCTCGAGCCTACTTTCATGGATACTAGTCTCTGAGCCAGAGGTCTGAAAAATGAATTTGAAAATTTAAAAGAGGATTGAATATATAAATTAAACAAAATTGCACTTTTACACTAAAATTTCCCACTTTACCTGCAATTCGAATGAACTTTTCGAATCATTAATGCTGACCGATTTCGTAAGTTTGCCAGCCAGTTTTCTGATGATTCCTTCGCCGTACTTTTTGTCTCGGTGGATTATCTCACTTTTCGTAGACCCACCGGATAGTCGACTTAAAAAAAAGAACAAATAAATTTAGTGATTTGTTTTAAAACCAACAGTTTTAGTTACTCGGTTTTATTATTTTAATACCTGTCTACACTGGAATCCCTTTGTAAACTATAATGACGGGTATCAATTTCACTTCCATCCAACGACTGTATACTGGAAACGTTGCTGTCCGTGGTCCAAATGACTTGATCATTCTTCCCCAACGTTTGCTCCAAAGACAAACTCTTTCTCTTCAAACTAGGTCTCGATCTATGTGTCACTAGTGGCCTTTTATCAGATTCATTCTCTACAGACGATGACCTGAAAAAAAATGAATAACAGATAACAATGGAAAATAAATAAGAACAAAATTTATGAAACAAATTTAAAATTCAATTAGCATTTTTAAAATATTCATCTCTTTTACCTTTTACTAAATTTTTTCATTCTATTCAAATGAGCCTCATCCACTGCTTTATTCGTGCCTTGCAATTCTTTCGCAGCTGTTATCAGTCTGGCTAAGACGTGTTCCAATCTCTCTGGTTTCTTATTACCATTGAGATTTGAATTAGATCCTTTTAAACAAACAAAAAATCTTTAATATTGGTCCGAAAATATAAATTTTATCTCATAGTAAACTGCATTTCACCTTCGCTATCGTTTCTTGAATCCAATTTGGGTGAAGATTCTCTGGATTTCGGACCCTGTTAACACATTTGTAAAAATGTCTTTCAGTAGTTATTTTTTAATTTTTTGTATTGTAACGAGACAATTATTTTCCGAAACATTTACCTTCATCCTTCTCGGGGGCGTAGGAGTATAAGTGTCCGGATTTTTCTGTTCCTTTTCATCTCCCTCGGATTTACCTACCTCTGGGAACAGTTTTACCAGGTCATCAACTTGTTTCAGCAGAACGTTGATGTTCCTCACTTCGGTAAGTTCTACTCTTCGTTTATTATTTATGATATTCCTCAATTCTTCCCGTTCTCTTTCCTGACGTTCTTTTTCTCTTCGAATCTTTTCATTGCTTGTTCGAAGTTTTGCATGAGCATCGCGCAACTCCAGCAGATCGCATTGCAACTAAAAAAACAGTTGCACGATAAAAAATTGAAAAACGACAATCATATATCTTTGAGCTGCTTTAAGATCAAGTACCTCCATCAATTTCTTCTTATTTTCTTCTTTTTCTTCATCAAACAGTTTTTTCAATTGGTCCTGCTTCCTCTTGTTTTCCAACCGTTCTTTGTCTCTTTCTCGATCCACCTAAAAAAAAATAAATAAAAAAAATTGAAGCTTAAATTTGGAAAAGAAAAAAGTACAGAGGAATCCAAAGCTTACTTCAAGTAAAGTTTGCTGCAAATCCCTTGCTAATGTGGCAGTTTCTTGTAACAACTTTTGTTGCTCCTCTCGTTCTTTCTGCCAGGCTAATTCCATGCGCACTTTTAGCCCAGGAATTTTCGTTCGTCCCCGGGCCAGCAATCGATCTTCCTCCAACTAAAATCAATTCATCATTGAACTATACTTGAGAACGCAATTTTTATTTCATAAAATAACTTAGCGACTCAGCGGATACTGCGTCACTCAAAACGCAAGATAAATTCTTAATCAGTGTACTTCGTTTATTCTCGATTGCATTTCGGAGAACTTGATTTGGTACGCAGACTTTTCCGATGCCAATTCAGTCTTCAATTTAGACGCTTCGAGTTTCGCGTCCGATAATTCGTCCTCCATGATCCATAACTGTTTCTCCAATTCCGTTATGTTCGCAGAAGACGCGTCGTCATCCTAAACCAAACGCTCTATTAAACTTTTTTTTATTAACAATAATAATCACATTTAATTTGTTAATATGAATTTCATATCTGACATTCAAGACAAATCAAAAATATATGACAAAAATAAAAATGATATCTTCTTGAAGAGAGTTTAAAATTAACTACGTCATCGGATTTGCCAGTTGATGCGCCTGAATGCTTCCTCTGGCGTGCAGTTTTCAGTTCGGCAATACTTTTTTGAGCAGCGTCGAGCATGGTTTTGTACATGTCGCGCTCGCGTTTGTAGCGTGACAGTTGCGTTTTGATTGATTGTATCTCATCGTTGATGGCAATGATTCTATGCTCATATTGCAATTTGCACTGAGCCAAGTCCGCTTTTTTGGCCTTCTCAGCATTTGCAAGGGCGTTTGTCGTTTTCCGCAGTTCCGACTCTAGTGCAGAGGTGTCTGCGGAGAAGTTCCGCTGGATCTTCGAAACCGTGTCAAAGTCTTTGAGCTTTTCGTTTAGATTGTCGTTCTGAAAAGAAGTTGAAAATAGAATGGTTTAATAAATTTGGATAATAAAACTCATTAGATGCCGATGATTCTGGTTACATTTTTCTTCAGGTCTTCAAGTTGTTCGGTCATAGACTCCATTTCTCTCTTCAGCCTGTTATTTTCTTCGTACATTTCGTTGCTTAGAGAATTACGATTCTTTTGTAACAATTCCTAAAAGTTTAAATAATAAGATGAAACATTTTTTTTTCATCCATTTCTTATGTTTTAAACGTATATTTTAAAGTTCTTTTTTTTTATACCTCGAGTCGCGTTTTCTGAAGCTGCCACTCATTTTCTTTGGTCTTCCATGTTTTTTGTGTCATTTCCAGTTCACTTTTCATATATTCAAATGCCTTTTTCTCATTGAAAAGCTCACTAAAAAAATTAATAATAGAAAACTTAACTTTTGAGAAAAATTATGTTAGTAATTATAAACATTATTAAGCTTAAACTTTACTTGTTCAATATTTCTTTCTCATCATCTGATTTTTCCTTTAACTTTTGGAGCTCTTCATACTTCAACTTTAGTTCATAATGCTGATCGACACTTTTTTGCAATTCACTCTCAATACCTGAAATCGCAAACAATATTGTTTAAAATAACTTCTGCCTGATAATTGAAGAGATCTTATCAGATAATTACTCCGTATTCTCTCGTCGTAATTTTGCTTCAATTCGGTGATTTTTTTCGCATTAATGCTTGACTTGTGTAGCATAGCGTTTTTCTTCTTCAGCGAGGCAATTTCCGACTCATTTGCTAACTTGTTTTGATCAATCTCACTTTCTAACTTATTCCTTTCTTTTTTCAACTCCTCAAACTGCGTTCTCAATTCTTCTATTTTAGCGGAATGTGACGTTTTGTTAGATTCTAATTCCTGTCTTACAAGCTTTAGATCTGCTTCCAATTGACTTTTTGATTTTTCAACCTAAAATAAAATAATTAAAATAATTACACTTCCATCAAAAAATATTTGAATTTAATTTTACCAGTTTTTACCGTAGCAAGTGTTTTTGTTATTCTCGACTCTTTATCTGTATGCATGGCTAAATCCTCTTGCAATTTTTTCGACTTCTCTCTTTCCTTCTCTAAATCTTTCTTCAGCCTATTTACAGCCGTCTCCATTTTTGAAGTTTCATTTTTCAAACTCATAGAATTATCTGCAAACCAAAACATTACCGTTAACGCAAAAAAAATGAGTACACTGATTAACCGTATCAGTTTTTTCTTTTCTTACAACTACGAACCAAAATCTTTTTTAAGTTGATCAAAATCATTTTGTATCTTTTGTTTCTCTTCCGAAAGAGACTTTACTTTAGCATTCAATTTCTTCTCCTCTTCTTGGAGTTTCACTTTTTCAGCGTTCCAAGACTTTTTGTCTGCGTCTCTTGCATTCGTCACTTCTTCTAATTTCTTTTTGACTAAAGGTCAGATAAAAAAACGACAGAAAGAAAAAAAAGGGGAAAGCAAAGCAAAGGGGCTTTAATAAATCTCGAGGCAACTCTTCGTTGAAGAGTAAAATAAAGCATATACCATTTTGAGTATCATCAGTTTTTAGACCATATCCGCTGCTTCGTGTCTTACTTTTCGACTCCTTTTCAGCCGCAAGATCCTTCAAAGTTGTCTCGAGTTTTTCTTTCAGAACCTCATGCTCTTTCAATAAATCTTGATTTCTAGAATTTTGTGTTTTCAGTTGATTGATCGCGTCTTCGTTCTCGGCCACAATCTGAATGAAGATGTTGATCGCATCGCCTGGCAACAATTTCATAATCAGTAAATTCCTATTAAAAAAAGAGGGAAAAACCCAGAAACTAGTTTTAATCACCGATCTCCTTCCCCATCCCCTCGATCATATTATTGAGCTGGATTTTGTTATAAGAATCTGTTGTTTTTTTCAGCGACCTGCTCTTGCACTCGATTCCAATTTTCTTTAGTATCTCCTCGATTTTCTTCACTTGCTCATACCTCCTCTCGGTGTCTTTCTTTTCGTTCTCTAATTGTTCTGATCTTCGCTCTACTTTTCTCAATTTAAAAGACAAGATTCGGCAGTTTTTATTTGACTGTTCCAAATTCTTCCTCAGGCTCGTATACTCGTCAACCTGCTCCTCCCTAAAATTATGTACCAATTATTTCGTATTGTGCAACAAGTGAACTCTCGGCTATCAATTTCATCTAATCTCAGAAGATTGACGTTTCTTAAATTAAATGTATAACTGTATTTTAAAACCAAAAAAAAGAGGTCAAATTTTGAAACACTCGTTGTACAAATTTTTATTTTTAATTTTTTCTTTTTCAAGTTACCTAAAATTATCTTGCATCTCATAAATCTCTTCTTCCAATTCTCTAATTTCCCTTTTCATCTCTTCGTTCTCGTCCATCAATGTTTCGCAGAGATTTTCAGCTGCTGACAATTTCGACCGCAGCTCCTCGTTGACCTTTTCCCTGTCGCTTCTATGATTAGTCGAGTTCAATTCCTTTTGCACGTTTTTCAGTTCGATCAGTAAATTGCTCTTCTCGTCTGTGAGACCTAAAAATATAGTTTTGTTTTCATTCACGGTCTTTCTTTTTATTGTTCTGATTATACAACTTGTACTTTTTTCCAGCTCGCTCATTTTTGCTGTTTACCTTTATTTTCTGTTTGAAGCTCTTTGATAGCTTTCTGTAATTTCATCACTTCATTCAAAGTTGCTTTTGTGGAGACTGAGTCCATCGAGGCAAGCCTGCGAAGCAAAAGCTCGCTCTTCTCTCTTTCCGCCCTCTCGCATCTTATCCTCAGGTCATTCAACTGAGCTCTTAATTTTTCCATCTCATTCTAAGAAATTAAACGATTATTAAAAAGCAACCAATCAAAAAAAATAATAATAATAAAAATAACAAAAATTAACAAATTAATGTAAAAAATAAACATAAAATTTTTCGAAAATTCAACATTCGACCTGTAACGAAAAATTGCAAATTCAAAGTCAATGTTTCCTGAAAGGACAAACTTTTGACTTGTGTGTGTCTTTTTTTATGTCAAGGATGTAATAAATCATTTTTCAAGTTTTTGTCCATTCAGTGTACATCGGTGCCAAACAAATGCGTATAACTTCTAAATCTAATAGGTTGCAAGCAATATTTGTAATGTCTAAAAAATTGTAGCTGAAAACAAATCATTCTGTACAAAAAAAAAATTTACACAATACAACAATTTTGTGCGTGTACATTGTACGTGTCGTCAATTGTTCTACTAAAAACTGCACTCTACTCTATAAAAAAATCAACTACTACTCTAAATCGCAATAATAAAACTAAGCTAAACTATTATAAAACAGCGTTTCGTGCACTGAGGAAAATATTTCAATTTTGCGAAAATGATTAAAAATAAAAATCAAACCTCAACGAAACTATTAATTTTTATTATTTTACTTTTTTTGGTATCTCAACAAAACATCTAGACAAAAAAATTATTAATTGCAAAAAAATGTCTTCAATTGCATGTGAAAACAGTGTTATGAAACTTTGGCAACTTGACTTGATGTGAGTAATGAACTTCTGGCTTTGGACCTTAGCGAGCAAACTCAGGTCAAAGACTTTTGCTCGACATTTTCGTCAGCGCAAAAAGCGATTATTCGAACCAATAAAAAAACCTTCTCGGTTTTCTCGCCCTTTTTGATTTCTCGTTCGAGCGTCGCTGGCTTAAATGTATACGATTGTACGTCATCCGGCTCTAAAACACGCGATTTTCGCACCTGGATTGAATCACAAAACAGACAACTTTCATTTCTATCAAAATATTACTTCCAAATCTAGACTTTCAATTTTGAAAAATAATTTTAAAAAATTAAAAAATTAACTTGCGAAAGACCTCTGAATGTTTCTGCTCTCCAATTTTCACACCTCCCAAAGATCTTTCGCAAGTTTCGCCAAGTTTTCAAAAACTGGTCTAATTACTTGGATGATAAACTCGGCATCCGTGTCTGAGGAATTGCCGTTAGTTTTGCTGATGACATTTTTAATCTGCAATTTCTGCGGTCGTTCCTGCAAGTCTTCGTTGTAAGAATGTCTGCGCAGGTTGTACGTGTCCGACTGAGATCCTGCGTAGGTTTTCGGTCGAGGATTTTTGGAGTTGGTGATGTTGGTTTGATCCATCCCGTCTGCCGTTAGGTCCATAACAGAGTTCCATCCTGCTGTATTGAGTGAAGGCTGATTTGTCTCCCCCTTGAACAGGTTCGATGTCGAGGACCAACTTCTCCCATCTGTTTTTTCCGGAGCTCTGAAAAATCCCGAACAAAATTCCATTTGGTATGTGTCAAATTATTTGACACAAAACAGATTTCCATTTACAAAAAAATGTTCCTAAAAAACTGAAACAAATCTCGTTTGCATACTTTTCCAGCGGGGTTTCCCATGGCGTGAGTGAAGGCGAGGACGAAGTCAGATCCTTTGGTTTGCTATTCTTTCCCGCATGATCCTTGTAGTCTCTAAGAGAAGAAAAAGGTATAAACGACCATTTCTTCTATTCTCAATAACATCAAACTGTCTCCAAAATAAATGAATTTTATATTATCACGTTGATTCGTACGGCTTAAATTTAGATATTTTTCTAACAACAAACACCACATGTGGCTTATTAACGATAAACGTTATTCCGTCAGCCGTTTGACTTGGAACAATATCCGAGGCGTGACAATCGTCTTGCCTCAACTATTTAGAATGTACAAAATTTTTGGAATACAAAGAAACCTAAAAATAAGTTCACTTGATAATTCATTTCTCGTCTTAAAATAATTCGCTCGGTTCGAACCTGAAACACCTCTTGCATCTGGTCGGCCACCGGACTTGGGGATGAAATCCCAAGGGGCAAAGCGCGTCCCCAGTCGAGGTGGGGTAAAAGTGGTGCATCTTCGACATGGCTGAGAAAAACTTGGTCACAGTTGAGGCATGTCCATTACGCAACACACATCCGAACCGATTTTGCCTTTACTTTTTCGGTTTTACAAACACTGGACGAGAGGAATCGATAGTCTTATGAATGAAACGTCAAAGCGGCACCTTCTCGTACGACACGCATCATCGGGGATTCTTTTTTTTCTTCTACGTCACGTTTTACATTAATCCCGTTACATGTCGCGCGAATCGCGGCTACACTGACATAGTTGCTGTTACAGGTTTAGTTCGCAGTTCGTCAGCAGCCCAAGCGTGTTCAATTGGCTGCCAGCCAGAGTGTATATTTATCTTAAGCTATAAATATAACGCGACCAACGTGCGCGCACTCTCTGGGTTGGCCCTAGACAACCTGGAGACCCCGCGCCCAATTTCATCGCTACCTGGATGCTCTCAACTTGAACACTCATATCTCTATGCGCTTTTTCAACATTCAAAAATTATCTATTGTAGTTTGTTTTTGTTGGTTCCTTAACAGACTGATGCAACCGTCGAAAGACCATCTTAAAGAGTTCCAGACATGTTGAAAATTCAACTGAATAAATGGAAAGTGTTTAGAAAAAGTTATTTTATTAAACAGTTGCTACAAAAGAAAGAATATATTTTTTAAGTAAATTTATGCCTTACGGCAATCATTTTGTGCCAGTCCAGCAATCAAGAACAAGCAATGGAAAATGCAATTGAATGAAATGATTCGGCTCAATGCTGGGCATCGATCTGATTGCATCAAGCTCATGTTTCTGATTAATCAAAGAATAAATAGCAAAATGAGAATGTTTGCATTCACACAAGCTTGTTGTGTTCAATTTGTTGAATTTGAAGAAATCAGTTATATGATTTGCTGCACTGGCATATCATAAAAATCTTTTAACAAACGACGCAACAACTCGTTTTTTTGTCTGTATCACGGTTCCTTATTCGAACATGTCTTCGTCAGAAGCATCAATGTATTTTGTTAGAGTTTTCGCTCTTCTCTGGGGCGTTGTTTTCACCGGCGTAGCAATTTTAGCCCTGCTTTTTCCTTTTCTTTGGGGGGTGGCCTGAAATTTAAAAATCAATTTTCATTAATTAATACATTCAATAAAAACGACTATTTTAAATTAACGAATAAACTTAAAATACCTACTTTGTCTTCTGTATCAGAATCATCTTCCAATTTCTTTTTGCGAGTCACCCTTTTCTTCACCGGCGAATCCTCCACTTTCTCTCTTTTTTTTTTCCTCTTTTTGATTTGTATATCATACTCAGATTCAGAGTCAAAGTCGACGCTGTCCAACAAATGGTTGATCGCCGCAGTACCAGTTTCAAACTTTGCGTCAAGTATGGTGTTCGTGCTCTCGTCCAGATTCGTCTCCTCTTTCTTCAAAGTCTCGACCTTGCCCTTAGGAAGTCGCACCGAATCGCCTTTGCCCTTGAGAACCCGAACCAACTCGACTTTAGCAACCTTTTCCTTATCCACCGAAACTTTGTTAGCTTTCTTCGGCGCTGAAGTTTTGGCTTTAGCTTGGCCGCTGAATTCCAGTTTTTCATACGGCTTCTTCTTTAGTCGGTTCAATCCACTGATAATGATATCCCTGAACTTGTCATAATTTGGAGCTTCGTTGAAGTCGATTTTTGACAGCAACTTCATGTACTGACTCACTGAATCGGGCACTTCGTCACCGAAGCAAGTGGCTAGAAATGTGTCAAGATCTGTAAAAGCCTCTTCTTTCAATTTTTGCGTTTTCTTAGGATCCGTTAGATCGTTCTCCCAAGGCAAACTACCACACAGCCATTGAACCATGTTATAACCGAGAATTTCCATATCGCCTCGCATAGTAGGAACTATAAGAATTCAAACCAATTCAGAAAATAAAAAGATGCAAATATAAATGAACAAATTTTTATAAATATATAATTACCTCCATTATGGGCATCTCTACTCGTATACTCGGGGGTTCCATCATGAGCCTTTCTTGGATCAGGTTTGTATTCGTCCTTAGTCGTATAATGACAGGACAATCCGAAATCAACGAGATAAACGTTTTTAGCGGATGTCGGATCAAGTAGAAGGTTCCCTCCTTTGATGTCACCATGAATATACGTTTTGGAATGAATATATTCTAATACATCTATCTAAAAAATATATCATTTTTATTAATAACTTGATTATATGAATTTCATTTCATTTTTATTTTTGTCATTTCTTTTTATTTTCATTTTACTATTTACTTTGCAATTTTATAAATAAAGAATATAACAGTTCTTACGACTTGCAAAGCAACATTGTAAACAGTGTGTTCGGGAAAACTGCGACCATTTTCGTTGAACAATTTCCATAAGTCCGTTCCATATCGTTTAACTACGAGGAATCTATACTTAGAACCATTGTATTCGTGGCTTCCAGATCCGAGAAATGTTGGCATCCCAAGGTTTGGCAACTTTTTCTTTTTCTTCCACGAGTCAACTGAAAATATAGAAAATAAATCCAACTTTCTTACATTTTAATTTCAATAAAATATTAATTGTTTTCATGAAAAAAACATACTCTCATCTGGACTACAGGCTCGCACATAAAAATGCATCTCCACGAACAAGGGTCCATTTTCACGTGGTTCCTGAAAGAATAATTTCGATTTATATTTTTTGATATTGCAAATTTGATAGAATTAATTTATATATTTTTAGATGACAAAGATGATAGTTACTTACAATTTTTACAACTGCTGGATAATTTTTTGGCGTTTGTGCAGAATGTGGCGCAGCTAAAAAATGAACAATTGTGTAGTTAATAAAAATCCAACAGTGTGAATTTCTATTAAATTTTCAAAACGTTTGAGGATCTTTTGACATCAAAATGGAAACATAAACAAATGACATCAGAATTGTACGCAAACAAGTACCTTCATAAATTTCACCGAAACCACCGGTACCAATGGAGCAGCCAATGACCCACTGATTTTTCTTTGTGTCCGTCAAAATTTCGCCTTTTTTAAAAGGCTCTGCCATTTGATATCCATTGGTTTTCTTTTTCGGCGCCTTTTTGTTCTTTTTAGCATTCATTTTGAGGTTAGATTTAAAATTCCTTCAGACTTTCTGGTCTCACAAACAACTGTTCGGCATCAGTTGAAAAAGTGCAATTTATGTTCAATTAATTAACGCAAACAAGTTACCTCCACAGTAATCTCTTAACACTTATATGATACTGATGAAAATACAATTTTTTAAAACGGATGTATTCGGTCGTTTGAGTGCCAAAACCCCGTTTGAATGTTTGAAAGAGAATTAAGTGGAAAAGAACTGCCAACTTTAGGCAATCAAAACAGTGACAATTTTTGTACGAGAGGAAATTATTGAAAAAAAATCAAGATTTTGATCAACAAATTTGTTTTTTTCTTCGATATTTTTGAGGTCAATTTAATTTGTGTATTTTTTTTCATTAGGTTGTTAAAAAACGCAAGCTGGAATTATCTAGGGAATTTCTTATTGGGAAGAAAAATTCAAAGGGTTCCAGAATTGTAACTAAAATTCAAAGTCGTCTTTACATCTATATATTATCGTTTTTGTATTTTAATTAAAAAAAAATCTGTATTATGTTCCATCGAGCAAAATCGTGTACAAAAACAATCATTTTCAGTCGCAATTGTCTGGATTGTCATTCATTTTGTTATTGATTTTTTATTGTTCAAAGGTTATCATGTGTCAAATATTTTGCAAACATAACCAAGTTCAGTGTTAGTCTATCAAAAAATCATGTTTTTAATTTGAAAAATCTTGAGCGTAAAGAGCATTTTATCAAAGTAAATTAAACTTGAAAGATAATGAGAAGGGTGAGTTCAGAAAATCGCAGAAAATAATCAGACTTCAACAATAAGAAAAAAAAACAACATATTTATTTTTCTTGAATTTATTTATGAATAACATATTTTCAAACAGGTATCATTAATTTTTTTTTAATTTCAGGTGGACATACCAAAACATTTACAATTAACTCTTGCAATAATCAAGCCACACGTGGTGAAATCTCCATTCGCCTTACAGGTATTGAAAAAAGTAATAAGTGCAGAAAGATATTGAAAAAAAGTATTCAACAAATTTTTAACTTTTGCTTTAGAAAATCCGAGAACTAATAATCCATCACGACTTCAAAATTGTACGAACGAAAAGAAAAGAAATCAGCCACAAAGAAGCGGAAGATTTCTACGGTGAGCACAAGGGTAAATTTTTTTACAACAGGCTGATAACGTTCATGTGCAACGGACCTTCGGATATTCATATCCTTGGAGGAGAGAACGCCATTGTTAAATGGAGAGAACTGTTAGGTCCAACCAAGTCTTACCAAGCTCAATTCACCGACCCTGAAACTATACGAGGTCTTTTCGGCTTGTCTGATACCAGAAACGCTGCTCATGGTTCAGGTTTGATACAAAATTTGAATTAAAATATTACAAACTGAAATGAATAACGTAAAATTAATAAATGTAAAATGTCCTGTGAAAATTTCAGATTCTGAAGAATCGACGCAAAGAGAGATATCAATATTATTTCCTGAATTTAATAAAAAAATCTGGGCGGAGAATGAAGAGTCATTTTTTCTCTCAAACAAAGTGCATTTAGACGCTGACTTATTTGTACATAAGATTAATGATTAACAAGTAATAGCCAGACATCCTTTCAATGGTTTACGCATCTCATTGCCTTATTTTGTTTCAGCGAGCATAAAGCCGCATCTTGTTATTATTTACAAAAACAATGTTATTCACTTGTGATACTAGAATACTGTACAAAAGAGAATATATTTAATAAAAATATATCAATCATGTAAGGCAATTTATTATTTGGGTTCCAATCAAGTGGAGCATTAATACTGGTCGGATGGTGGACATGTGTCAGTCACCTTGACATACACCTTTGGTCGAGAGAACACTTTGATCCCATCTTCCAGTTTGTTCAACTTTTTCTCCAGTTCCATTTTCTTTTGGTGAGCTCGCAGGGTATCAGATCTGATTGGAAGTCGGTTCAGTTCGTTGATACAACCTTGATAATCTGAAAACCATCAAATAAATTACCCAATGTTTATCTCTGAATGAAACTTAATATTGAAAAATCTATTTAAAAAACTGTGTTTACTTTTCTTAAGCATGTTTAAAGTATCTTTTCGTTCCTGGTCGGGTAAAAGGATGTGACCCTCAGGACAAGAAGCCTGAGCCAACTCTGCTTCTTTTTCCAACTTTTCTTTAAGCATAGCTTCCTTTCTCTCCAAAAGGTATCTGAAAAAATAAAAAATTTTACGAATTGCATATTTCATATTACATTATCATTTTGCATTATAAAAATTAAATTCTCACTTGGGGACAACTCCCAGACGATGAGTTGGTATATTTTTATTTCTAGCAGACAAGTTTGACTTGGACTTGTTTTGGTTTTGATCATTTTCACGTTGTCCAACATTGCTCTCGCTGAGTGACAACTGGGGTACTTCATAATCTAATGTTCGATCCTCGTTGAGTATTTCTCTTGATGTCTTTTCTTTATCATTTTCAGAAATTTTGTTTCCGTTCGTTACTTTCTTCACATCTTCAGCCTCTTGGAATCCGTTTGAACTTAGGTCGACGATTTCTTCTTCCGCTTTGTTTCCATTTGAGATGCTGGGATTGCATAAAAACAGATGAAAAATAAAAAAATGAATAAAACAAGAACAAAATAAATTAATATAAAAAAGTACTTTTCTCTTGTACAATAATAAAGTGAATGATTGTTGTTTTGATAATTACCTCTCAATATTTCCTAAAGGACAATCGAAAGACGTTTGAATACCACGACTGACAAAACTTTTTCGGTCCACGCTAGCTGATTTTTTTGTTTTATTATTATTAGTACTCGAACTTGAAGTAGTTTTGGCTAAATCTAAATTGCTTTTTATGACAGCTCCCTTTCCCTTGTCTCCTTTCTTCTCTTGTCTTTGATGACTATTTTGCTGATTCCAAATCCTCTGCTCCGAGCCGCTCCTTCTCGAAAACAGACTATTGGCACTAATGCATTTACCTGTTTTCTCACCTCCGGTACTGTTAAAACCACTTTTCTCACTACTCTTGTCATCCTTGTTGGTATGCGAAGATATCCGTCGTATGTTCCTCACATTTTCTCGGATAAAATTTTTACTCTTCGTTTGTTCTGAAAAGCATAATAAAATATGATAGTTACAACACCAGAAGATAAAGAAACAAAAACAAATGTTAAATAAAAGGGATCAACTCACTTGTGGTTGGAAAGACTCCTTTGAGTGTTATCATAATGTTCGACGTTTGATATCCCCGGGCTTTGAAATATCAACTTGACACAACACACCTGTCAAATTTGAATTTTTTGCGGTTAGCGAACCGGGTTTTTTCAAATGAATGAGTCCTCTGTCGATCACATTGTTGATTTTCGTTTGAGGTCGTAGGCCGGCAGGGCGAATCGACCTGTCATAGCATCTTTAATCGGAGAAACGTCTCGTTACCAAACAACCTTGTTTATTTACAAAACGGAGCATGGTCACCAGCTTGGATTTAGGGGGACCAGGGACACCTCTTTCGCGTCGTCGATTTTAGCGCCAATGCGCACGGCACATCGGCGCGAAATTTCAAATATCAATTGCTATCAACAATTAATTAATTATTTTACTTCATTATTTTCAATCGAATTCAAATAAACTTGAACAAAAATCGGTCGAATTTTACTATAAAAATTACCTGAAAAAATTTGTTAGAAAAAAAGCGAATTTGCTTACATAAAAATCTAAATGCCAGAATAGATAAAAAATTTTCCAAAACGATTTGATTGAAAGATATAGTTTTTGTTAATGAAAATATAAAGCAACAATGTTGTGAACGTTGTACTTGATTTGCCACGCAGAATGTTATTAGTTGTAGGCTCTATAGCAACAGATAGCATAGTGTAATCGATTTTCATACGTGAACTCAATTCATACGTGCGAGGATATAATATGTGTTACAATCATGATACAAACTTTAAAACTTATCGTCGTTGGACCCCTCGGGGTACCGAATTTAAAATCATTCTTATCTCCTTTTTGATCGAAAAATAAAATCTTAAAAAACGTTTAATTGATTTTTTTTAGTCAGGTAAAACAACGATTTCAAATTTGTTAGCCGACGCAACTGAGTTGTCAAGTGAGTATCACCCGACCGAGGGAGTTCGAATTTTGGAATTTGAGTCAAATGAGGTGATTGTTAAGCAACGACCGATAAAAATAGATGTTGAATTATGGGACTGCAGTGGAAACGCTAAGTACAGTGTTGCAATCAGTTTTATATTAATTGACAAAAATACATGTTTCTTCTTTTTCTTGTTATAACAGTAATAAGAATTTTATATTATTTCAGATACTCAAAATGTTGGCCGGCGTTGAGCAAAAATGCACATGGAATTATATTCGTGTACAGCGGAGAAACAAAAAATAATTCGCAAATGCTACAGCAGTTATATCAGCACTTTGTTGAAAAGACAAAGTTAGGACCGAAAAACTGTATCGTTTTTCACATCGAAAGTGGCGCAGAAAAGGCCGGCAAGACTCGTAAAAGCTTTTGTTTCATAAAACTTCATCCTTGCTAAATGTTAATAATTAATCTTTTTGTTTTGTTCGTCAGAACCTGCTTTTGCCCAAGTGTCTCAAGTTGACTGTGACTTGGAGATAAACTCAAACAAAATCAAGCATGATTTTCATTTTTACCTTGAGATGCTTGTTAACAACCTGCAAGAAAGTACGGATAGACAAGAGAGCAGCTTATTCAACAACAGTTTTTAAACTTTATAACTCTATGTCTGTCAACCGATTGAAATACATTAAAATTTTCCAACGCCAATTGTAATTTCCAGTAAAAATTGATAATAATAATTTACATACAAATAGGATGTACAAAATTTACAACTCGCTTAAGATTCTTGTGAAACATTCATGTATATACAATAATTCCCTCAAAAATGTATAAAATGACATTTAACGCACAATTCGTTATGTCCAAAAGCATTATTTACAATTTGCCCGTTTCTTTGGAAATGTCTCTTTGGAAAAATAAGAATTACTTTTCAAACATTTTCCGCGCGTTTCATTTCATTATCTTTCGTTTCGAGTGTCTAGATATGCCATTAGATCGTTCCATGCTCTTTGCACCTGCTGCTGAGTAATATCGTAACTCCATAACGTTGACACTACGACGTTCGCCTCTTTAACTTGTTCCAAGTTACTCGGTTGTGCACGCATCCGAAGTTTTGCTTCCTCTTCGGTTACGTTATTTCTTTCAGTCACTCGTTTTATAGTCTAAAACAAACAAAATGTAACAGTTCATTTTAAATCATAACTGCCTACAAATCAACCGATTTTACCCACTTCTTCTTCTGGAATGATGCAAGTCCAGATTTCATGGCAATAAGGTTGCCACTCAGCCTGGATCAGAACCGCCGCTTCCATCACTATAAATTCATATCCTCTTTTGTGCAAAGCATCGATCTGTCTTTTAGCTTCTTCTAATATTGAAGGCCATACTAATTTGTTTAGTTTCTCCAATTGAACCTATAAAATTAACACTTTTGATAACACATCAGTCAAATTGTATAATTAATTGTTTTAAATTCATTGTTTCTCAGGGGCCTACTTTGTCATTAAAAACCAAATTGCCTAAAGCCACTCGGTTGATGAAACCATTGGCAGCCAAAATTTCTTTGCCAAAATGTTCCACTATTAGGTTGTAACAATGTTTGCCAGGCTCATACAAATCGTGCGCTATTTTATCACAGTTAACAATCCCTGCGCCTAAATTTTCAAGCTTGTTAGCTACCGATGATTTTCCACTGGCAATGCCGCCAGTCAATCCAATTATGTATGGCCTCAAAGGAATATTTTTGGGAGCCTAAAAATGTTGATATAATAAATCAATTAATACAGCAAACGATTTCTATAGCACACTCCACCCTATTAAATATTCTATAAAAAGACAAATAAAAATAATTGAAAATAATTACAGGTTCTTTTAGTCGTGTTCCCAACAATCTTATCCTCTGATTACTCGAGCTAATCTTCGACTCCTCGTGTTCGTACTTGACGTTTTCATCTTTGACTAGTTTCACCACATGGACATTCAAAGTTTTCATATTTTTCTCAGCGCGCAACTCGTTAATCTTCACTGCTCCCCTGACAGTCTCTTCGCTGACAATGATGAGGTCCATATTTGGATCGCTTTTAGTCGGGCCATAGATATCATGCAGTGGAAAAATATTGTACGAAATATTCGGGTCAACGTCCTCCAAAAATTCTTTCACCAAACGAATCCTTGTTGAACATGGCTCGATTAGTTCCCATAACACTTTACCTGCAAATTATACAAAAATCATGAATCTCACCTTGATGATAAACTGAGCTCCGTACATGTAAAAATAGCCATCAGTCTGCCTGATACATTTATTACGCTATTTCTAACTTGATACATTTATTACGCTATTTCTAACTTGATACATTTATTATGCAAATTAGTATTATTATGCAAATCAATATTATAATTCAAATTAATATTTCTGCATAAAGTGTGCATAATTAGAAATTTAAAATTTCTTGATAAAAAGAAATTTACAAAAGGCGAAGATAAATGTATAGAATGTAAAAAAAAAAATAATAATAATAAAGTAACAAAAGTCCGAAAAATTTCCCTTGAATTAATTTTATAATTAAAAAATGTGAACCTTTCAAAATATTGATATCCGAAACTCCCACAATTAATTTTTCACTGCAGTGTAAAACAGCCTCGCTGAGCAAAATTTTGTGCCCATTGTGGAGCCTATCAAAGGTGCCACCAACGACAACAGTTTTCTCAATGGGTACCTCGCTCTCACTCTGACTATGATTGACATTGTTCTCGTGTAGCTTTTGTTCATCAAAGGTGATGAATTTGCAGCCCATGGACGTGTTGGCTAAACAATCCTGGATGAAAGTGTCCGCCTCGTTTTTGCTGTATGATTGGTCAAAGATGACCAGCTCGATGGGTCTTTTTGTATGGATGATGGATACGTGGGGGCTCTTAAATGTGCTTGACAGAAGGACACGAACGTCAAGCTTGGTCGAGACGTTGGTCGCCAGGGTGTAGATGTTTGCCACCACCTGTGAGTGTTTTGGACACCTGTACAATTGTGCCGCGGGTACCGAGTAGGCGCCAGGCACAAGCATGTTCTTCTCCGGGAAGTACTGGATGTAGAGCGTCTTCATCACATGGTCCTTAATGGCTGTCAGTAGCTTAGTGACCCGCACCGGGTTCGTCAGCACCAGTAGGCCCGTGTTCACCATCTTTGAGCTAACCTTAAATTTTCAGCACTCACAATTATATAACCCTCGTTACGTGCAAGACTGACGTGAAAGCATATTTGTTGTTGCTCTTCCCCTCTGAAAACTGATTGCAATTGCAACCGATCTGACGATTGCTAGCGGCTTTAAATTAGTTTGCTCACTCAGCTTTTAATCCCTCGTCACATATTTTGTCAAGTTCGCGCCATCTGATGGACACGAGCGCAACCTCTCTCTCGGTCGGTCAAACAGGGAGCGACTTTCGGGACGAGTTCTCTCTTCTTTCGGGATATCGTTTTCATTGGCCAAAGGTCAGTCGACTGACCAATCAGCGATCGCCAAATAGGTGCTCCATCTTGACCTATAGAATAAATACACACGAGTGATTTAACTCCGAATCCATGACTCTGTGTTGGTGTTGAGTGTTTGAGCGACGCACACAAGTTCGCGCTTCCTTGTCGATAGCACTGCGGTTAATGTGGGATGAGTGTTTGTGTGAGCGAGCTACCATTATTATCGGCACTTTTCGTGTCAATCGCAGGAGCAAGTCGAATGTAAGATGTGTCTCGGCGAGCTATTCTAACCAGTGTTTTTGACAAGGTCGCCCCGGGCTTACGCGTTTGGCAGCCACGCAAACGTCGACTCCAAAATGGAATCCGCTGTCAGGCTCATCGTCAAGGCGCCCAACCAACAGATCGAGGACCAGGTTGTTAACTGTCAACTCGACTGGACCATCGCCAGACTCAAGGATCACCTTGCCGAAGTCTACCCGAGCAAACCCGTGAGTTTTTTCCTGTTCGCTTTGTTTTGGTCGTTACGTCACAATTAAAAACAGTACCTTACACTTCAGTTTTGTTATTGTTTATGTGTTCCTGTTTTGATGGTACGTTCAATGCTTGTTTATTTTTTATATACAATTTTGTTTCATGTAAAACGGAGGAAATAATGTTCAGTCGGAATACATATTTATTATCTACGAATGAAAGATAACAACGGCCGATTACGTGCTTCAATTGTTGTCCCATTGGAGTCTCGTGTTTCGATTTAGTATTCATGCATTATTTGACGTTGCGTCAGCAACATTTTGGTTGCGCTTTTCATTTTGCCTTCTTTTATTATTATTGTTAATATGTTTTTTCAACGTTTTGAACATTTTTCTTTTTCCGCAATAAATAATCATATGCTTTGGTAAATGTCATCAATCCACCTATTTAATTTATGATATAAAAATTTGTAATTAAACTTGCAAAATTACCGTTTGGCAAGTCAAATTAAAAACAAAAATTTTATGCAAGAAAGAAAAAATCAAAAGAATAATAGTTCGGAAGAAAATTTGCAAAATTGTTTTAATTTTATAAGCAATATTAATAACGACCCTTTTATTGTTTACAGAAAAATTCGGAACAAAAATTGATTTACTCAGGTCACTTGTTGAAGGACAACGCATGCTTAAAGGATGTTTTGCGGAACTATCAGGATTCAAGTGACCAGTCGTTCATTGTTCACTTGGTCTGTGCGAGTAACAAAAACATGGAGAAGAAACCGACTGATAAGACCTCGAGTACACCGAACGTAACGGCGACTGTTACATCTGATAGCAGTCGACAAACCGAAACCAATGCACAGACAGAGAGCGGTGTCAATAATGCACCGCCATTGGCACAACTTTATTCTGTACCTGGGTTTTATGGCCAACTAAATAGTCAACAGATCGTCTGGATGCAACACGCTTATATTCAATATTTATCTCAATATATGCAACTGTAAGAATGCGTTACATAATATGACTTTTTTCCCCTTGAGATAATATTCTATAAACATCATAACAATATATTAATAACAAACAAAATTTTGAACTGCAAGCATTATATCAGAGAATGTGGTTGAAATGTGTATAAGTTGTTAAAAAATAAAAGCTAGAAAAATTTTTGGTAAGAAATAAAATACAAATTTGCAATTCAAAAGTCGGATGTTCAGAGTTATCAGTTGTTGATTAGATTAATGCTTGTAATGAGCAGAAAGTTTGTACAAACTAGAAACGAAAAATTGTGTTGTAATTTGTAGATTGATTGAAACGTTTGTTTCTTTGCAGAATGGCCGCTCAAGGAATTCAAATGCCAAACAATGTGCCTTATATGCAGGCTTTGAATGATCCTGCAAACGGTCAGACGAATAGCCCTAATAATAATCGGGATAACGAGGTAGCGGTGCGTGGAAGAGGGCAGGAGGGCGACGCCGCATTCGACGAGGGAGATGAGAATGGCTTAGGATTAGACCGGGATTGGTTGGAATCATTCTTCGTGTTTCTCCGAGTCATTGTTCTCTTTGGAATTGTTTATTTATACTCATCTCCTACTCGATTTATCATTGTGACTTTATTAGGATTCGCCATTCATTTGTAAGTAACAAAATTGTCTCTAGAACAAAAAAAAAATCAAAAAAATCTGAACAATTCAATATTAAGTACAGGATATGCATGCAGACGAGAGAAGAGGTGTATGCAATTTAACACCTCCTCTTAATATCAACCTCAAGCATGAATCAACGCGGAGAAAGTTGTGCAAATGAAAAGAAAAATCTTATTTTAGAAATCAGTCAAATGCCTTTATGATGCTGTTGACTTTTTAACTTTTACTTTTTAATTCACTTTTTAAATTAAAACCTTTCAAGTTTTCTTTATTATTTATTGTGTTTTTTTTTCATTCAAACTAATTGAAAAATTGTGACAAAGAATTTTTTATAAAATATAAATTTATTCAATTTGTTTGTCTAAATTGATATAACAATTTTTAAGTTGATAGTAATGAATTGACATTTGTTTTGATTTTTAGATATCAAGGCGGATTCTTGAGAGTAAATAATCAAGTTGAGGAGAATGCCCGCGTGGATAATATCGCAAGAGCAGATAACGCAAATAATGTGAGAGTAGAAAATAATCAAAATCAAAATAATAACCAAGTGAACGAGGCGCAACAAAACGACCCCCCTGTGGTGCAGGCGACTGAGACACAACCAGAGGGACGAACAAATGTGAATGAAGAACATGAAGCCGAACGACCTGGAGCTCTGGCCTTCACCTGGATGTTCTTCAGCTCGTTCTTCGCCTCGCTCATCCCCGACCAACCTATCTAATTCTGTTCAACCAATTACTATATCTGCTTTGTAAATTTTTTCAGCAGAAAACAATACGATCCAAAGAAACGATTGAATGTTCACTTAGTATTAATTACCGATATGCTGATTCGTTAACATTTATCTGCGCATTTTGTTTCGTCACTTATTTTTTCTTTTGTCTCTTATTTTATTCCTTGTTATCTGGTTTTAAACACTTATTTATTTATATTACTTGTACGATCGCCAAATAATCTATACCATTATTAAAATATCATTTTTACTGAACAGAGAACACAGGTAATTGTAAATATGTCCGATCCTTGTCCGATTGAATCGAACCGTGCATTTACGATGCTTTTGTCAGAGCGAAAAAATGCTCTTTTTCTGGGTTAAATTAAATGCAACTATCTTGACGATACTGAATTCTGTAACGTTATTGTTACTTAGTATGCGTTTGGAAATAAAAAATTGCTCTGTTGAAGAATAATAATTGTACACAATTCAGTTGATTCGCACAATCGGACTTGATCCCTGAAAAAATAAGATACGAAGAAAGGAAACAGAACTGTAAAAAATCGTTTAAATGCAAAATTGTATGAAAATATCTACCATTTGATGAATTAACGAGTTGCCTTTGCATAAGTAAATGGCTTGCAGGACTGCCGCTGCGATGTCGTACTTAAATTGTAAGCAAACAAAAAGTAAAAGCAAAATTCAAGCGATTAGGAAAATAAGAAACACAGCGGTACGGCAATTCGATAGATGTTGCTTTGATTAAAAGTCAAAGCCTCATTGTTTCTAATTTTGTGTATAAAAAAGAACATTTTTTAATGTTTGTAGTATATGGAATATAAATTCATACTTCATTAATACAAGGCAACGATATAAAAATACATTCACATATAATGTGTACGTATAAATGTATGTACTGTATAATTACACATTGTAAAACACAGCTAAAGTATGTGCCAGTCTGACGAGCGAAGATTTGGCATTAACATTTTGTGATGCTTTCAAAATTTTTGGTAATTAACAAAACGTTGAAAACACCAATGGATACATTTGGACTGAATTCGGCCAGTTTAAATAAAAAGTAATTAATAAAGAAAAAATTTAAAAATTAAGAGTATATCATAACAGGTAAACTAATATCTTGTTATCAAGATGTTGATGCGAACAAACGTGGCGATGAGATATATCGATGTGAAAACTGTGATTTATAACGAGTGCGGTTTGTATGAAAGTGTGTACATTATGTTTCGCCGTGGATTGCACGGCGCAACGGTGATCCAGCCGATTAATGTCTAACATAGATATTTTATTGATTGAGAATCGGTTATCCTGCAATTTTTCTTCTTCTTTCTGTTAAGGGTTATTGTTACAATAAGTAATGTATAAAAAAATTAATAAACGATTATAATAAACATGTAAATGCTCTGTGTCCTGGAAATTACAATTGAAGAAAAAGGTCGTGGATAAAAGGTGTTCAACAAATCTATTTTGCCGCTGCTAAAATTTGCATAAACGCACAATTGTCATTCCTGTCGCATATATTCGCCACATTTGAACACATAATGGTACATATCACCGTCCTGTGAACTAGTTTCAATTTCTGTCAGTTACATAACGGTTTTACGTGATTCAACACAACTTGCCGGTCGGACGATTTTTGATGGCTTTTAGCAGCGCTGCAAGTCGAGAGGTAGGTTCTCTTTTACCTTTGCCGTCTTTAGCGAGCTCACTTTCTACACCACCAAATAAAGAACTGTTTTTACATTCCACCAATTCAATATTCCAAACCTTACTCGTATTCAATTCTTTTAATTTTGTATTTCTGTTTCAATTTTATTTCAGAACATAAATTTTAAATTTATATTTGACAGTGAAGAATGTATGTAGAATATCTATGCAGCAAAATTATTGTTTGATATTATTTTCAATAATATTTTATCAATATGTTTAATATGTGCTGAATTCTTGAAAATTAGAACACTTAAGAAGAATTAGAACAATTTGCACACGGATGAAATATAAGTGTATGGTTAGCTAGAAATATATATACTCAGGACGTAATAAGCTCTTCAGTTGTTTGGTGAGAAATTACTTTTACACTCAAATCTACTTTTCTATTAAAAAAGGATTATTCTCACGACGGTATAAAATTTTATTATTTCCTCTGTATGCTCACGGTACATGTAATATATAATAATTTCCAAAAACAAAAATTACGTCAACATTTTTAATAAAAATAAGATCTATTACTTCATCTTATTAATTTGATTATTCTTAAATTTTGTTTAAGATTCTTATTTGTTTAATATTGTTTTTTTTTTCGATACATTTTCTAAAAAGGGCAAGTAAAAAAAAGAAATAAAAGTTAGTAAGGCATGAGCCGGCGCGGGCTTTGACAGTTACTGAACTGGTGGGCTCTCAAGTCTCAAGACCATCAGACACTTGCGGCTCAGTTGCGCTGCTCAGTAGCCGGCGCGAGGTTTGACGTGACGCGCCACTTACGAATGCGCGCTCGTAGGTGTCATCTCTCTCCTTTTTTTTTTTTTTTTTTTTTTTTAAATCGGACGGATGACTCGGACCTCTCACAAAGGTACTTTGACAGCCAAATTACGGCGCATTTTATATTTATAAATTGTGAACCACTCTTTGGATATAAACGATCGTTTCGCTACAAGTTTTAATTACGTAAGTCGTGGGTTAAGTGATACGCGAGCAACAGAGACAATGTGCGAGCAATAATTGATGATTTTTATCGATCTTGATCGTTGCTTTTATTTTGAGACGGAGAAGATTGTTTGTAAATAACTCGTCTTGTTTTCCTTACTTTGAAATTTGGCTTTTTGACAGCAATTTAGTTTGAGGTAAGAATTGAAAAAAATTCAATCGATTTGAAAAAAATTGTTAGTTTAAATACATATCATTTTGTTATTGTTTTGTTTGACAAGATGTTGAACGCCCTTTATCAATGTTTCTATCACGTTTCTGTTAACAAAAGATTTCATTCAAGGTTTTTTCATCCTTTTCATTTGAACAATTAAGATCTAGATAATTGTATTGACATTTCAAAAAGTTCTTAGAAATCGTCTTTTTCATTACTTGGCAACAAGCTTTTAATTTTTGTATGATTTTGTATTTCAAGTCTTGACAAGTGCATTTTTGGACTTTGTTCGGATAGAAATTATATTTTCTCAACTAGTTAATGTTTAATTGTTAGGTAATATTTGAACTCGACTTTGTTATTGTTGGAAGCGAAGTACTTACGCCAATGAGTCACAGTTAACGGACAAAATATATTTTTTTTGATAGAGATCAATAAAATATCAGCTTTATCACGGTACCTTATCGAAAAACTTAATTGTTGTTCACTGCTTTAATTTCGACTATTTTTCCACGAATTTTTTCAGTTAACTCAAAAACCGAAGATTCTTTTATTCAATACATTTTGAATTTTGAGTTATTTTTAAAACTGTTAATGTTTCAGATCATTAAAATTCTATCCACGAGTCCTTCATTAATTCAGAGATAAAGTATGCGTATATACAAATGATGTTGAATTATGATTTGTGAAGACCGAATTTTGGAACGAAAAATTATCTTCAAAATTGTTTCTTAATTTTGGTTGGAGAAAGTTTTCTTTTATTTATTTTCTTTTATCCTACTCAAATTATACATATTTAATTGTAAAAATAAATTCTGCATTTGGCTCGGAGTTTCGGTTTTCACACTTTGCCAATGTTCCACTCCAAATAGCTGAATCAGAAATAATTTGTTGTAGACATTTTTTTATCTCTTTGCGTGCATCAGATTCTGTAATTAAATTATCAGATTTCTCTAAAATGTAATTACACGTTGTATTCAATTTCAAAATTTAATGACATGCATTTGATTAAATTTTTTTCTTTTGTTTGTTTGTTTATTTGAGACAAATTATTAGTTTCAACCTGGATTTTTTATGTTTAAAGATGTTTTTGTTTTAATTGATATTTATTTGAAAAATCTAATGAATAATGTTAACAATATATTTTTGTATGAACATTTTTGATATAGCAACAAAAATAAGTACGGCAATTTGCAGTATTAAATATTTTTTTAATTTTTTGCACGACTTGCATTCCATTTTCAAAACAGCCCTAGATCGATTGCCATCGCCCAGTGGTCTTAGTTGACACTGATATTATAACGTGATTTTAATCTGGGTCATTTTTTTCGAAATAAATAGTGAATTCAGCTCAAGTAAGATTCTCAAATCATAAATAATTACTCTAGTAAAAAGGAACACATTGTCCATACATTGGTCATTTTTGGCCATTCATAGAGATGATTTTTTTATCAATAAATGAACATTTTAGATTAGATGCTTTCAAAATTTTTCAATATATTGACAATTTATAAATTATATATTATCAAAACATATATGGACAATACATGACTTTTTTACTATAGGGTTATTTTTTTTTTTTTTTTTTTTTTATCTTTATTTCAAGAAACTCTCGAATTTTACTTAATAAATTTATATAACAATACTTTCTTTCTTACCTTTGTTTCAACAAAGACTTTCATTATAATGACGTTGAAAATGTTTAAATGAATGCATTCAAAAAATAATATTTTAATTTTCCAATAATGATGATATAAAATAGAGTTTTAAATATAACCTCCGAATGTTAAAAAATTGCAATTATGAATATAAATTATGTCTGTTACAATATTTGCATATTACAAAATGGAATTATTTAACGTACTCTATAAAGTTTTAAAATAGTATTTTGCTTATTCATATTGAATTTGATGTTTATATCTAAGACTCAGAACAAACTTAAAATATAGTTCAGAGTTGTATAATCTTTGATCCTCACTCAAATAAGGCTTCCCTGTGAATAAAATTAAAAATAAAGAAAATGTTTATAAAAGGAAGACTAAGAATAAAAATTTAGAAAGAAAAAAAAATGAAATTTTTTGTTTTTTTTGTCCTAAAGTGATTTTATGAGTTAAGTAGTTCAAAATCCGATTGATTTCATCTGATGAGTTACTTAATGACAAGTAAATTTTTATCTGACATTTACTCCAGTCATCAATCAGTTTGAACTATTTTAGAATGTTTATAGTTGCTCTTGACGAGAATAGAAGTCAACTACAAAATTTCGAATACTGTCTCGAAACTACATGTTTTTTTTAATTCTCAACATACTATAAATAATAAAATATTATTTTACGATTTACTCTGCAAAAAAATTGCTCGATTCGGTTCAGGCCTGCTCAAGTTACATCAACAATTTCTTTTATGTCTAAGAAACAGTAAAAGAAATTTTTACAAGACTGAATTGGACGTCGACTTTATTATTAGACCGACGATGAAATTGTTGCCCTAAAAATAATACGATTTCACGTTCACCGTTGCGTCACAAAGTTCATTTTTTTCTGCAAATCACATTTTATTGTTAATTTTTTTTTGTTATTTCTTTTTTGTTGTTAATTTTTCCTAGTAATGTAAAATGAATATTCGATGTCTTAAAATACTTAAAATTAATGACTGAGTTTTATCGATTCGATACCAGTCTGGTTTCCAGATGCACAATCTTTATGTCTCACATATGTGTTTACCTATGTTTGATTAAAGAGCAGATATTACTATCAAGTATGTAATTTTATCAAAAGATATCGCGCAATTTTTTGCCCTGAAATCGAGATGTACATTTCGTTTTTATATTCAATCGAACAAAAAATTCATCCTCGTATAATCCAGGTCATTAATTATTTTTGTAATTCATTTTTTTTTTTTTTTTCATTTTGTTTTTCTATTTTGATAACGAAATGATGCATTTTCCAGCTTCATTATAACATGACTGTTTCTTATCAGCCCTTTTTTTATATTTCATAATAATATTTTGTTTTTCAAAGCTTCGTTTAGTGTTTGGCTGTGAATATTAACTTCACTATTTGGTAATGAAAACAATATTTCAACTGTTTGTTAAACGTTGCAGAGTATACTTTATACAACGTTACGTGATTGCAGTAAAAAGAATTTACGATTCACAATGCATAAAAGTAAACTTGCACTCTCATTTGGTCTATTAATAAAACGTCATTTATAACAATCTATTCGCCAGGAAATCGTCTTATATATTTTGCTAAAGAAGTTATCGCTAAACGAATGACATATGAGAAAATAAAAGAAAAAGATTGAACTAAAAAATGTATAAGTTTGATTTTTTTACATCATTTTTTTACATTTTGTTGTTGTTTTTTTTTCTATTTAAGATGACATTTTTTATTCAAACAAAAGAAAACTTTTAATCAAAACATGACACAGAATCGTGTAAAATGATAAATTTCTATATTGTTTGTTATATTAAATAGTACGAAATAAAAAAAAATGTCGGAGTATAATGGAAAAGTATTGACTGTAAGTAGGTGTGTGCCAAGTTGCATTTCGCATACATAGCCAATTAATCAAACTCGGTTGCTTTCATTGGTGCACAATTACTTTTAATGGAACTTGTAATAAGTTTGGTCTGATGAACTTGCGCGTCCCAATTATTACATTCAATTTAAATTTTCTTGTGAAATTCGCAGTATAAATTGGTAATACAATTATTTAAGTGTCAAATTTACGTTTTATGGAAACATAAAAAAAGAAAATTAAACAAGTTGTTAATTCTATACGTTCTGGTGTTTTTATTGATAATTTATTTTTGTTTCTTAATTTGGTTTGTGGAATCTTGTCTGTTCAATTAATAGAACTGCATTTGACTTTGCAGGTATGAACGCAAGTATCTAAGCGGAACAAGTAGTCACGATGTCGAGACGGCCCAGCATCTCTGTTAGCAACTATCCAGAGCATTTGAACCCGTTCTCGGAGAACGAATCGACTTATCAACCAATCAAAGAGAGCAACGATAACAAGGAGAACAAAGATAGAAACAAGGAGTCGAAGCACAAATTTTGGACCTTCGGTCGGGGACATAAGAAAAGGACTGGCTCCTTTTCTATCAAGTCCACTTGGTAATTGTCATCCCAACAAAACCTCAACCATTTTTAGAAGATAATGAAATCTCAACTGTGACAGCGTTAAAACAACTCGAGCGTTGCAAACTGGACTGATTATCTCACAGAATATCGAACTTGAACTTGATTGAATGAAAATGACTTGCCTCCAATTTCATTTTTGTTTTCTTAATAAATTTAATGTGGGACATGCGTATTTTTACGGTTCTAAAAATTGAAATTGCATTTCATTGAACAATGAAATCTTTCAATTCATTTTTATGTTAAAAAAGAACTATTTTCTAATTAAAAATATATATATATATATTTTTTTTATTTGAAATAAAAAACAATGTTGACTTTATATATTATAAATTAAATAAAATCTGTCTATTTTGCAAATTAAATAAAATAAACAAATAATAAATAATAATAAATTAAAAAATAAGAAAAGGAGGATCATGATAGCAATTGGGGCAACTAAATATGTAGATATTCAGTTGAATGTTCAATGAGCGATCATTTTGGCAATCTCGGTCCGTTTGAGCTCTTTTCAAGACCGCTTATTCTTCGCCGGTAGCACAAGACGGACGGAACAGATCAATGTCATATAGATATGTCAGATAGAGTACCATGAAAAGGGCCTATTTTTGACTTGACGACTGATACGCTCGAGCATCCGTTCCTTTTGTTCAACTTTCAATTCTAATTCTAAATCATCAGTTATAAAAATAAATTCTTAAATGAACTATTGAAATTTAATTTTCGTGATGAAATTTTATCATTCATATCCAATTTTTTCAAATTATTATTTCAAAATGTTTTCAACTGATGTCCCATTTTTTGTCATTTTTTTCGTTGTATCATGGTTTTCAATTCATGAGTGAAATTGGAAATAAAGAAATTGTAAAAATGATGATTAACACAAATAATAACAACAAAACGAGGAATTGTATCGTTGAACTACTTGTTCCATTGTCCGATTAGGTGTAATAGAAGAGACCGTCCTCGAATGATCTTCATCGGAGCGATAATTTGCCACTGCGTGCGACAACAATTAAGAAACAAGACAATTGACGAATGGCTGTGCGACGTTAAATATAGGATTATATGTCGCACGCAAACTTTTGCAATTGTTTTTGTACGTGGGGTACAGATCGTGGGCAGTTTCGACGTGAATTGCACGTTACGGATCTCAACTTAGCATACGCATGTCAGAGCTTTGCATATTGTCATGGTGACGTCACTCGCGATTAGTTGGAATTTTGATTATATTCAACGGAAATCTTATTATTTATTGTGATCATTATTTTATAGTAATTTAAAAGAACGAAGCTAAAAGTAAGAAAAAATGACCCAAAAAATGAACTAAAAAAATTGAACAGATCTGACACACAAAATTTGATCTCTTTGATAAAAAAAAAGTTTGCTTTGATTTTAAAATATCAAAAATTAAAAAAATAGTTAATACGAGCATTCATAATATTATACAGTCAATGAAATTTATTATTCATTCAGATGAAAAGGATGGTTTGTTTTAAATTGATTTGTTGATTAATAATTTGTTCAGAACTATAAATTGATTTTAACCGGACAAGAATGTTGATTTATAAAGATCAAGATAGAAAACATAATTGCTTGATGTAACTTCAGTGGGCTTTCATGCCCAACTTTTAATTTTAACGTAATCTTCAAATATCCTGATCTAAATTACCGTCCTTGATAGCCAACCAGAGAAACAACACTTTTTATTTCTTTTATTTTTATATGACTCATAGTTAAATTTCCTTTTTCCTTCATTGAATTTTCAAAATGTTTTCTTTTATTTCAGGAATGAACTGTTTGGAAAAACCAAAACCACAAATGCATTTGCCGATCGTCGAGTTATTGCAGGTACTGCATAGTTAACAAAATATTTTTTGATAAATTAAATTTGATCTCCGGTTTATGATTTATGATTTTGTTTTTAGGGGGTCAAAAAAATGAGTTGAACTGTAGGCCATATTCTTCTAGTCGATTTACGCACAAGGACCAGTTAGAGTTCGACGAAGCAATTGGAACTCTGGCAAGGCGGCGAAAATACACTTACGATAACACTGCCAGATGTAGCTCTAATTCGACTACGAATGGGTCTGCCATTGCAAGCACCAACTTGTCGCCAGACAAAAGTTCTGCTGACCCAACGGCGGCGGCCACTCCAAAACCACCGGCTCGAAGGTACAACAAAAAATTGAATTACAAAACTTAATAGATATAAATAAATGTTTCAAATGAGAAAAAAATGAACCAAATGAAAAATGAAAGATGATAGTGCTCTTGGAAAAACAGGAGTGAAATTATTTAACAGGAATCGCAATTAAAAAGCTGTGCCAATCGTGATTCAGAATATCGATACACGAGTGACAAGATAATTTTCCTGCGAGACAGCTGACGTGTCAATTGCGGTCTATTGCGATAATTGATAAATTGTATTGCCATTGAAATCCATGTTGTTTTTTCAATAAATAATAATCGAGCGAGCTCCACTTTTACACTGTGCATTCATTTTTACGAGAAAAATAGACAAGGGCTCGATTGATTCGCGAAATTTGAATTGACTGACTGATATACAAATTTAGAGCATTTCAATTAGGATTTTCTCATTCAACCAAATGCCTCTTTTACTTGAGTTTATTTTTTATGGAGTCATTGCTTTTTACCTGTCTAACTAAAATAAACGTTACTTTTAATGTGTTACAAATCTTTATAGCAGGTTTGGCCAAGTTAGTCCTAGGCATGGAGATCGAATCCCTTCTTTACATTACAACGATCAGGACGAGGAAGGTTCTACCAAGCAAGATCTTACACCTCTACCACCAAAGTGAGAAGATTTAATTTGTTATTATATTATCTTAAAATGTTATGAAATTAAAAATGTCAGATAATCAAAATATTCAGCTATTCTACATTGAATAACTCTTTTTCTTTGAAGGCGTAATGGTCTAAGAGCATCTCAACGTCTTGCACCCCAGCCTCCTATTGAGCGAAGGGAAATCAGTCTAAATGTCTCTAACGAATCTACAGCGAGAGACGAGAATGAAAACGTACCGGAAGATTACTATATGTTCAAAAGATGTCATCAAGATCCAGTGAGGATGTCCAATTTGTCAATTAGTAGTTGCATTTCCGTCACCAGCACAACCAGTGCCTATTCCAGGAAAAAAAGAAGGGCGCCACCCCCGCCTCGTCCTAGAGAACCCTTAGAAACTCCAAAAGTATATACTTTTTCAAATCAAAAATTAACTTCTTTAATTGAATCAAATATATTAATTAAATTGAATTTTGAAATTATGTATTTAGGAAAATCAAGTTCATCAAATCAGCGAAACGTCCAAAATAGAGGTGAAAATAATCGAACCCTCGCGAAGTTCCGAAGAAAAAGATGAAGAATCTGTGACAACGAATTCGGAGGTTGAAACCAAACTGAGTACCACAGAGGAGATTGTACTAGTGACAGATCAGGTGAAGCAATCAGAGAATTCGGAGCTGCAAATTGAGGAACCAGCTGACAGAATATCGGAAGAAAAATTGAAAACGAATGTAGAAATTGAAGTGGACAGCGATGATAAAGTGACTTCGAAATTGAGCAGAAGCGATAGTTTTTCAGTAAAGGAGGAGATCGAAAAAATCGAGCAGCAGATCAAAGAGCTGGAAGCAAAATCGACCTATGACGACAAGCAGGATCAGATTACGACGAGAAAGAACATCGAGGAAACTCGGCAGAGTTTCTTCAAGAACCTGGTGAGTGCCGATGAGGGTGTGGATGTGCAGCTGAAGGAGCTTCCGCGGGTGCAAAACGAGTGCGAGATCATCAACTTGAACGAGCCACTAGTGGAGAACAAACCGAAAGAATCCGTGAAGATCATTGAGCTCCACATCTCGGAACCTATTAAACACAAACCTGAAATTGTCGCGAGTCCGGTCCTGAGAACAAAACGAAGCAGCAGCTTCACTCTTCAGAAACAACACTCTGTCGAGATCGAAACTAAGGGCTCTAAGCTGTCGTTATAAAAATTGTCTTCTTACATTTTTTTAGCATTGAATTTCCAGTTTCAGTTATATAATAAAAATTGATTCATTGATGCTTTTTTGTGTCAAAATTTGTATGATGAATTTTTAGCAGTTGAATTGAAATAGTTTATAAAATGTACTGAGATGAAGTTTCTGAGCGGTGTAAAGGGGAGCTGTGAATATTTATAAATCGATTTGACCGATGAACAAGAATGTTCGCATTCGTTGTGATAATTATATGATGTTTATTGAAATAAAGCAACGTTTGTAACAGTTTATATAGTGCTTCATTTTATATACAGCATTTTATTTACAGTTGTCATTTTGCGAATTGAAAATTAATATTTTTGTTCAGAAAATTATTTTATACTTGCAAACCTAGGAATGCCTATGACAATTGTTTATGTATTTATAAATTACATATCTATCTTAGGCTTGTAACATAGACACACGTTTACCTTTGTATCGAATGAACCTTTTTAAATTCACTTTTACTGTCGATACGATTGCTATGTTGGAGCCTAAGGTTTGCCTTTGTTGCCGAAACTAAAACAAAAAAATGATACAATATTATTTAAACATTGTATTTTTAACATTATTATCAATAGATTTACACAATATCTCATTCAAATTACCTTTGTATGCAAAAGAGATGAAATTGTAGTCAATTTAGGAACCAGATTGATCTCTAAAGCCATCTGGTCAGTTTCATCTTCAGCGAATATATCCATTATAGTATCCAAAGCTTCTGCGATAACCCAAACTTCAGCCTCTGACATACAAGTGTTCAGTAAAAATTCTGAAATATTCTGAAAGAAATCCATTGAATGAAAAAAATAGAATAATTTTCTGGTTATTTCATTTATGGTACCAATACATGAATTAATTTTTCAATTTCGTACCTTAACCAAATCTCCGGTATGAATCAGATCAGATTTCACGAGAATCAGAGATAAGCTCCCAAGAATATTGATGAGATTAGCCCTCACGTTCGGACTGGGGGATTGACGTTCGCCATTTAACATTGGCTGTATGTCAACCAAAGTTAACTGCTGAAATGGATTTTTCTGGGATTCGTTTATTTTTTGAAGCACCGAACGCATTGTTGAAGTTGCGGCATCGAGCAGTTCGGTATTTTTTGGGTCGATCTCATTGAAAACCAATTTCCCTGTCTCGGTCCAAATCCTATAAAAAATGTCAATATAATAAATTCAAACAATTTAAATTTAAATTTTCTTTAAATTCAACTTTCTTTTTCAGATTAAATTAATTAATATCAAATCTAATTCATTTCAAGATTACCTAAACAAATAGTCAACTCCGCCTAAAGTCTCAGTGCTCAAGTTCAGCATGAGGTTTGTCAGACACAGAAAAGATCTGCACCTTAAAGTGTGCAATCGTTTTAGTAAACCATGTCCTTCGTCACAAGTTTCAAAAATTGCCTCCACATTTTTGGGCAAAGCCTTAGTTTTACTCAAAATCTGTTTGACCATCTCCTTTGAGACAATTACTTCAATAGCTTCGATACACAGATTCGAGTCCATCTGAAAGGACTCCTCGTTCATAGGTTCGATCTCGTCATCGAACTCTCTCCGGTCTTCGCTCTCGATATTGTCAGAGTCAGACTGGTCGAACTCGGATTCATTGTCGCTCGATTCCTGCTCCGTGCACAGATTCGCCAGGATCTCCACAGCCTGAACCTGCGCATTCGCCAGGATTTTCAATTCCTGTATTTTCTTCAACGTCTTGTGGTTCAGCGAGTCGTCTTCTTTCTCTAAAAGTGCTGCAACTTTTTCAATCTTCTCTTCACAATTATAGTCAAGAGTTTTCGACAAAACAGTCAAACATTTTCCTACAAGAGAGATGCCCTCGTTATTGGAGAAGCCACTGAAGATGTTAACAACCAGGCCAGAAGCGAGAGTGCGCAGCATTAGCACTTCTGCTTCGTTCAGATTGTCGCTGGGCTCTAATTCTAAAAGTCGAAAAACTTGTTCCTTCTTAGACTTAATTTGTTCGAGGACTGTGAGGTTCTCTTCGGACAGTGTCAGGATACACTGGATAGCTACTATGCTCGTCTCCAGGTCGTATATTTGTGTGTTCAAAAATGGCATAAGCACTGACAAAAGATCCTCCTCCTCCGAACGTTTTAACACCATGTCACTTTTCTCAGCTAAAGTCCAGAGTAAACTCACTGCTTGCAGAAATGTCTCTTTTTCATGGTCCAGGGTGTTTTTGATCTTTGATGGACCGTCAGTGTTTGGGCGCCACGATGAGTAATGCTAAAAAATGTTATTTAAAAATAAGACATTTAAAATTTAAAATATTAAATGCATATAAACATAAAGAATACTATAAGAAAAATAAAATAAATTACTCGTTTCAGTAGAGTTGCAAGAGGAGTGATGATATCATTTTTCAATAGATTTGCTACAGTTTTTTCGCCACCGTTGTCTGCTATAGTTCTAAAAGCACTGGCAGCTGCTGCACGAACCGTGTCACTTGGGTCTATCAACAAGGGACCCAATATTTTTACCAGTTCACTATTTGCGACTTTATTTGCTGATTGAAAATCACAGCCCATCGCCTCTAAAGTTTGAATCCCATTCAATTTTTCTTCCATTTCAATTGATTGCAACTGAAAGTAAAATAAAAAATTAATGAAACACTCAAGAAAATAAAAACCCAAAAACATTTTTCTAGGGTTTGAACATTGAAAATATAAATACAAAAAAAATTGCAAAATTCTTTTGAGGTTAGGATACAATGTTATTTGAATATATTTTGATTTGTTGAAATAAAAAAACATAAAGTTGTGAAACCTAACCTGTTCCATGATTCTTTCCATGGCTTGACTGGCATTTTCTGTAGCAAGATTTTCATCCTCTTTTTCCTGGACAAGGATTCCAACTGTGGGATTTTCCTTGTGGCATTTATTCCGTTGCTTCTTCTGTTTTCCCATTTTCTCAAGTAAAAATTGCACAAAACTTTAAACACTTGAACACTTTTCAGGAAGATCTGTTGACATCAATGCACACCGCACGTGGGTTACCGACTATACTTTTAAACTTCTTACATTACCGACCGAGTCAACTGGACGACGAAACTACATAAAAATGTCATGCCATCTCGAACGTTACTTTGAACCGATGTCAGTCAAACAATTTTTGTAAAAGTGCCAATCAAAAAAAAGAAACATCTCATTTTGTAAACAAAAACCAGTCAATCTTAAAGTCAAAAAAACAAACACATAAAACTAAACGACATAACTTGAAGAGGGCTTGTTTATTCAATTTTTACTGCGAAGAACAAAGACTGGAAATTAGCACTTAGCATTCGGAATGTTTAATCCTTGCGAATTTCAACTGGTGTAAGTACGTTTTCAACTATGCAAAATTAGGAACAATTATCAGAAGAAATAATTTGGGAATATTTCATTTTATAGGTTGCTTTTTGATTTGTATGAAAACTTACATGTTAGATTTGAATTGCAATGAAAATGGAAATTTTTAATTATTTTTTCATAATAGAGAGGTGAATTTCAAGTGAAAATTTGTTTGATTTATTTATAGACAACGAAGTAAACGAACCATCAAGGACGGCGTGCATCAACTAGAAGACTGGAACACCCGGCTTTACGGATGTAAACATAACCACGAAAGTAGGATCAAATTTTAAGAAGGAAAATAAGCAGACAAATTATGTTAAAGCGTTCGACGAACAAACTGAAATTGAGAAATATTTCCAAAGGTAAACCAAAACAATGTACGATCTTTCCTTTTTGTTACAACTTGGAGGTTCGTTTAAATACCTCTTTAAATGCCCAGCTCATTTTAACATTTAATTAATCAAAACAATTTCGATACCTCAGTCGAAAAAAGCGTACTTTAATGTGAAACTAAAGGCAAGTATGCTTTTTAAGTGAGTGTGGAGTGATATTGAATGATTATTAGGAACATGTCTGATTAATATATTTTCATAATTGACAATGAAACAAAAAATTTTTAATTAATACCACAAATCGACTTTTTAATTTGTTACGAATTATTTCTTAAAATGATGGTAAACAGAGTTATCTGTTTTTGCCTTTGGGTCACTGAGATGTTCGAATAAACCAAATTTGTTTTAAATTCCAGCTGATTCAGATGAAGAATCAAAAACCTTGGCTGAAAAAGTTGAAGAAAACACGATGGAACTTTCGCCGGAACCACCAGACTCCCCGGACCGATTTACATTATGCACTCAGACGGATGTGGTGTCCTGGTCGTGGGACAGTCCAGAAACTCAGATGAAGTCGAAAAGAAACAACGGTAGAGAAATCCCGAAGAACAAATCTCCAAAGAACAAAACTCCGAAAACAGCCCAACTCAAGTTCCAAAAAAATAAGGGGTCTCCTCTAATGTACAGGCCGAAACCTGAGGACCTCCGTTCGCAAACCCTTCAGCAGATGGAGATGATGATCAACGCCTATTCCAATCATGAACCCTCGACGTCCGTCGACGACCAAAAAAAGGATGAGCCGGTTGAAAAGAAGTCTCCCGAAAAGCTCACTCTCACTCCTACGAGGAAGGTTGGTGTGAAGCAAAAGTCGTTTGACGACTTGTTTAACGACTCGATGGATGAAGAGTTATTCCAGTGCAGTCAGCAGTTTGCAAATGAGAAGCAGGACATGATTGCAGCACTTGAAAAATTGTCACCACCGACTGAAGCAAAATCTATTCTGGCACCTAAGAAACCGCGCCAAAATTGTACCCTTTCGATCCCGGACGACTCGTTTGATGATCTGTTCCTGTCATCGATCAAAGTTATTGAAGAGACCAAACCCTTTACTTCAAGATCCAACCTGAGTTTGGCTCATAGCGACTCTACGGATGAACTGGAGCGCAACAAAACGACACTGAAAACTAACAAGTTTATAAGATGCAACTCGTTCGAATCTTCTGCGGCATATAGTAATAATAATGGACACAATTTAGGGATTCTGGATCAGAAAAAGAGAGCGAATTTGTTTGTCTCAACGCCTAAGCAGTCTTCTAACACAGGGCGAGTTAGGAGTAAGGAAGAGATAGAGAGGAACCGTAAATTAGCCCTTCAAAGAAAAAGGGAGCGACAGAAATTAGCGTTCAAGGAGCTTGTGAATAGATAACTTTTTTTTGTCTTGTTTAGGTGTTTTGTTATATGGTATTAGTGAGCGGATATTGAGAAAGAAATATTTATTCATTGTAATTATTAATTTGTAAAATAATTTTGATCATAAACTTTGGAATAACTGAAAACAATTGCATTTTAGTTGATCCGGTAAATCGACTTGAATGAAAGTCGCACTTTATCAGGGTTTTATAATGTCTTTATTTTAAAATTGTGCTATTTTTTCAATTTATTAAATTTATTTTAATCTACTTGATAATCAAAAATATTTTAGATCTGTGTACTTTTTTTAAAATACAGCTTACAATTTTTAGTTAAATTGCACAAAAACGACATCACACTGCTCATTCATTATTGAAAAAAGTATTATTTTTTTGAAGAAAAATTTAATACCTATTATTATAATTTGTATATAATATGTTATCACTCGTTGTAAACGAAAATTGCACAGCAATAAAGTTTATACTACAGTCAAATAAATGTGTCATAAATTTTTTGGTAACTTGGAACAAATTTTGTGTTGAGAAAGGCATGATTTTTTTTTATTTCCAACAACATTTAAATTCCGTTCAATCTTTTTCACCGAATGAATCGGTTTCGAGTTTTAGAATTACACCAACATTTCATAAGTTAAAAATATTACGAGCTATATGATTTATTATACAAGATTTTTTTGTTAACTTATGGACCAGTTTTTCTCTAAACCTGGCATTGACTATACAAATGTCAAGGATCGGAAGAGGTGATAAACGGTTTTAACACAGTGATTTAAAATATGTCTCTTCAATCGCCAAAATAACAATTGGATATATCATTTTAAATCAAAACTTTGTTAAACAAACTTTTGAAATTCATTTTTTTTATTTATTTATTTTTTTATTTTCTGTTGAACAAAAATGGATTTATTCTTTCGATTTTATCTTGCAAATCATAAAAATCATTAAAATAAACAAAAAAAATATAATAAAAATGTGAAGTAAAACAATATTTTAAACGGTTTCTATTTATAATGTTTATGACGCCAAAGAACATATTAGGATTTTTCATAAAAATTCATCTCAACATTTCCGCATTGCTTGCATGAATAATTATTAATTACTGCTGTCCTTCTATCACAATTTTCAATCGAAAAAATGCACCCACTTGTAAAACAATGGCGTTGAACCTGTTCTTGATTTTCAAGGATTTATAACAATCCTCGTACATCATTTTCTCATGATTATATGGTGTACTCGCTAAACACCTGGTTATCACTTTTTACCCACTTCCATTATTATTTTCTAACCGAATCACTTTTCCTCATCTGTTCTTTCTTTTTTCACTCTTTTTTTAAATAATTATTACACTTCCTAAACAATATTTAAACAAAGATAATTCCATACTAATTATTTTTTGTAAAAAGAAATAAAAAACAAAATGACTAAAATTTTACGACTATATAATATAAGTTAATTACTACATTTCTTATATCATAACTACGTTAATCATAATTTGCTTTTGTATTCAGCAGGTGAGAAATTCAGCGCTCAATTGATGCATCCTATTAATTTTTCACATCGTAATATTATATTGTAACATTAAATTTACATTGACCTGCATCTTCACTGAAGAATCAAATTGTTGAAAAAAAACTCTTTTCAAATTAAACAAAGTTAAAAATAACGATTAAACTTAATCGTTTGATAAGTAAAAAAATGTTATCTTTTTCATCTGAAATTATTTCTTTCAATTTTATTTGAATTTGAAGATTGATTGAATTCCAATTTTTTATCATGCATATTATTTACATAATACAATTGTTTGATAAATTTGCACTGCAAAAGAAAAGATACAGATGCTGTGTCAAGGGACAAATATAGTCAAGGGACACAAGGCCGAGTTTTCTTTTCGGAATAAAATATGTGTTATTAGGTGGTTTGAGTTTTATATTTGGTTGAATGTGTAATTTGAATGAACTGACATTGACTAACCACTGGGCGCTTAATGGTGGTTAGATATTTTCTGCCAGCTATCCGGAGATAACTCAGTGAAAGTCAACAAGATGCATCTTCAAGGTTATCGATGAAGAAAAATAGGAATGAGAGGAGAAAAAAGAGTAACATAGAAATTAGTAGAACCATGCGACAATCCATTGAATTGAGGTGATGAGCTCGATTCGGAGTCGTGTATGGCATTAAATTTTCTCCCAGATAAAAATTGTGGGTTGAAGTGATGAAATTGCCGCTGTTGACAAGTTTAATAATTGAGAAAAAAAAAGATCTGAAACAATGTTAGACAAATTTCAATCTGTAAAATGACAAGTTTTGACATTTCAAGTTTTTGGGGGTTTTTTTTTTTGGCCGTATAAATACTATCTATAAAAAAGTATTCAAAGTACATTGGCTTCAGGGCAAAGCAATGAAATGATTCCGTAAGAAATAAACTTGCATCTTTTTATTATTCATAAGTTCGGTGGAAAAATTAGAAAAAAAATTGTATAGGATTGATTATAAAATTCATAAGTTCTTAGTAAAAAGCTTTTTACCAAGAGCTTCATTTCATTTGAATGCTTGATACATTAAAAAATTTGCGAATTCATTATTTGACAAAAAAATTATTTTTTAGAGAAAAAAAAAGTATCGAAGCATTGAAAATGAGGTTTTTTGTATAGTTGAAATTTGCGCTGTATAAACATTGCCTAAAACAAGTAAGTGTTTGTCGAAATTTAAACGCTCGCACTAACAGTCTTTGTGGGTGAAAGTTACACGATTTTAATTTTTTTTACCTCGATGAGATGTATAAACAGTGTTATTTATATGTTTAGTGAAATTTACAACTCTTCATTTTTATTATCAATTTTATTAAAAATAAACTTTTAATTTTTGCAAAAACATTTTTTCATTCGCAAACAATTTAAATTTGCAAAAATTTGCTCCAAAAAGATAAATTATTAAAAATTTGTCCAGTAGAATAGAATAATTTTGTCTTGCAATTCAAAAATCGTGTTTAGAAAAAAGAAACCTGTCGAAAAGTTGGATAAATAAAAATGATCCAATTATATAATTCCGAGTTTGCAGCAATGTTTAAAAGACGATCATAAAGTTAAGAAACGTTGAAGAGTTTCATCAAAACGAATAAATTCGATTTTTTTAACTTCAAAAACAAAAAAAAACTTGTTCATGTTTATTATTTGCGCTGCTGGATCGGCATCGTGTCGAAATTGGAGTTCGAAAAATGATCGTTGGGAAAAAGACATTGGGAAACGTCTCCATCTTCCGTGAATAGAAATTCATTAGACATTCTTCGGTACGAAATTTCGTATTTTGCTTTTGAACTTCAGACCGGGTCACGTAAGACAAAAATCTTGAATAACGAAACTGCAAACGAATGTTTTATTTATTCAATTTTTTTCCCTTCATTCAACACTTTTCTAATTAGTACATTTTATGAGTCACTGAATTTTGCAATCCTTTAAAAACTTTATTCATTGATAATGACTCATCTTTTTGTTTAAGAGGACCAGGGGGGGGAGGGGTCAAAGTTTAAATTTTTATTATTACAATTTTTTAACGGTTTTTGAATTCCAATTTTAACTTTTGTTTTAATCAATTTCAAGTTTGCACAATTCCTTTGAAACAAAAAAAATGAAAAAAATTGTTAAAAAAAGGTTTTCTTTGTTGGTAGTTATCCATTATTTTGTATTTTTTAACATCTAAAATATGGATAGTAGAGTGTAAAAGTTTCGTATCTAAAATAAGAAAAAAAACGAGTTTTCCTATCAATAATAGGAGGCGATGTATGAAACCAAGAGACGAACGGAGACTTGAGATCTCGTTTTGGTGGATCAATAAAGATTGTGAAAAATGTCGAATTTGAAGAGCCGAAATTGATGCAATGTAAAATCGCGTATTTGTGTTGGGGTCCTGTAAGCCGAGGTAAGACTAGGTGTCCACCAATTGGAAGGGGACAGAAATGTTTTCTATATAAGTAATGGTGACGGTACCCGTCTCTCCATAAGCTATCAGTGACTAAAACATCGAGCATCGACATCCTTGCAAAACGAAATATCTAAAGGTGAGTGTCGATTGCTAGATATCTTCGTAATGAATAATAATACTCAATCCACAATAATTAATAAATAAATATAAACCTGCTCTTTTGTTTTTGCAAAAAACAAAAAATAAATAAATTTGTGCAGCAGTGAAATTTTAGTGATGTGATTTAAAATTTAAACAGCAGTGTAATACTTTTTTTTTTTAATTCAAGCTGGATTTAAGAATAGCTTTAAACATTATTTTCAAGAATAATTTATTGAGAATTAAGAAATAATTTTTACTTTAAGTAAAAGTTTTAAATTATTGTTTTCTTTCGTTTTTTTAATTTTTCTTGAGTTAATTAAAAGTAGTAATGAAAAATTAAACCACAAAAAGAAATAATTGATGGGAACAAATGTTTCACTAACTTTGTTACAAAAGTATAATTTTCTGATTTGCAGATGATGTTGTGGCGGCTGGCTATTGTTGCGGCGATCTTCGTGGCAGTCGCACAAGCCGTACCGGAAGTCAAAGACGCTCGGCCTCGTAGCAATAGACCAGGAAGATTTTTATCACTCCCTGTTCCACAAAAATGTGCCAACAGTAAGTAAAAATTGTTGTAATACAAAAAAAAGGAAACAACAAATTAATTAAAGATTCAACAAAAAATATAGAAAAATGATTGGTTTGCAAATTTTGTCAATAACAAAAAGGATATTTTGAATTTTCTTATTAAAAATAAGAGATAAGAAAAAGAGGCGAAAAAAATGTTTGCAATCGCCAAATATTATCAATTCAAGAAGCTCCGTCTGGGACATTAACGGTCCAGTCAATTCTAGGCACGAAACGGCATACTTTTCAATCATCCTTCACTTCTCCAACAAGTTATATCAAGATGACTATTAATACGAATTATGTCTCCGTTACGACGTATATAAAATAACTGATAAAGCATTCGCTGGGTTACCAAACTCGAATTTAAACCCCAAATCAATATTTTTGCACAACCAATTTTTTATTATATAATTTTATTTGAACGTAACCAGAAATGTAATCATATGCTCCGGATTCTCAATTTGAAACATTCTTTTCTTCGTTGATGTTTGAACTTTTTGTTAGCATAATAAAAAAAAATGATTTCCATTTTGTTTAAAAAATAATATTTATTTGCAAAAAAATTGTTGAGAGGAACAAATGTGTAGAAATGAAGTGTTCAATTGTAACAAATATGTTTCAACTAATTTATGAAGGGAGGGAAAAAGGATGTGGAATTGGAAAAAGGTTGTGCAATTTGGTTGGAGCATGAAAAGTGCTTTTGTGGTGAATTTCCATATCGGTCGTTTCTCACGCGATCTAGCATAAATACGCTTCCCAAACTTTCTTCGTATGATGCACACATGATACTTTCTCGATCAGTCGTGTTTACAGTGAAAGGATAGGGCTAAAGAGAGAAAAAAGTAAAATATCCAAGGCTTTTAAAACGGGTGAAAACACCATGCCGTTCATCAATTTTGCTCCTCGCTCACATTCGGATGCATTTCGTGCTGCTCCTTTTTCTTTTTTTATCCGCGACCTGAAATCAGGTCGGATTGTTAGGTAGAAACGACGCGATTGGCGCAACTTCCCGAATCGTTAAAGCGAGTTCAAATTGTTATTCCAAATGCCATTAATGTTTCACGTTCAGTTTCTGTTTTGACCTATACCGCGCATTTTAATGCAAGTTTGTTCTCACGCGCTTCTCAAACCATTAGGCAACGAAACTCTTGTCAATTAAATGACTAAATTAGTTATTTGTTCTAAGCGCCGCTTATATCCGCGCCCTCGAACTTAACGTTCAACTTCCAGTCAATTATATTTTATTACCGCTTTTTCAATCGTCCTTAAATAATTGAATAAATAATTCAGTCTGGTACCGAGTTATATTCATACAAATATTGAACAAATTTCGTTCGCAACTTTTTTTTGAAACAACATGAACAACTTTTTAGGTGACATTTTTGATTCAGCAAACAAGAACCGTTAAGTCCGGTAACTCGTTTGGATTCAATTCAAAACATCCGATCAATTTATGCGATTAAGATGGTTTTTTAAATGATTAATTACCAGAAGGTATGCATGGTTGGAAAGAAAAACCAGTTCCGAAATTTTATTCGTACATTTTTTGACATTGTGAATAACATAATTTTTTGGTTCAAGAAAGAAGTCAGAAAAATATGAAGAATGCTAATGAGCCAACTACTGAAATTCCAATACTTCTGTTCAAAGATAAGCTTCCAGGTTTTTGAATACAGATTAGAAAATATAGGAGTTGGGATGATTTTTGTTTTGAAATTTTATAATTTTGAAAAATTACATTTACTGAGAACTGAAAATTATGATTGATTGTGACCTTTTAGTTAGGATTTATTTGCACGTCTCACTCCTCGGGCGATTTCAAATAAAACGTTGTAAAAAATTGAAATCGCGTGAATAATGCGAGGGTTCGCGCACGGTGATTTGTAAAAACACATTGTGCCAAGTGTGCTTTATGGTGGCAATCAATGCTCCCTGAGTGATTTACTCTTTTTCATCTTCGTCTAAACATTCTCTTTTACAATCGAAAGAAAAAGAATTGTGATTGACAATTATTTTATTCGTGATAGCTTAAATAAATCACAGTATTTGCATTTTCTCGGAACATTCTAGAAACAGTGATCAAATTAATCACAACATTAAAAAGCAAACTACAAACAACTTCATTAAACAATTATTTAAAAAAAAAACAGTCGTTTAAAAGCATTCGAAATGTTTGTAAACAAACTTTTCATTGCTCATTGTGTTTGTAAACAAAACAAACAGATTTGTTTTTGCTCAAATCTTTGGGAAATATTCAAAAAATTGTATAAATACAATAAACAATAATATTTTGTGGTTTAATCTTTGCAGAATATATTCAATATGTTTTTGCAGGCCAAAATTTTGTAAACAAAACAAAAATGTTTTTGTTTGATCTTCGAACAATATTCATTGTATTTGTAAGAAAACCAAACAATATTAATGTTTAATCTTTCGAAAACAATCAATATGTTTGTAAACAAATCAAATGTCTTTGAAAAAAGTTAAACAAATTTGTTGGTTTTGGTTTATTTATTTCAAAGACTGGAATTCAACAATTGGTTACAACGAACCACAGTCCTTGGCTTGACTGAATGAATTCTCGAAGCGTGTATGGCCCATTATCTTATCGTGAACGGCCGATAATGATCTGACGGACTAAGACAATGTGCGAATCGTCGACGCGGCCTCGCGTTCCGCAGGATCGAGCGTATCTGTGCTATTTAATAACGTGAGAGCTGTTAATTCTGCTCGGCACCGTGGGACTCAGTTGCTTTTTCTAGCGCCAATCTCGAACAATAATGTGCACATGAAAACACCACTCGAGCTTGTACACCTGTAAAATTAACTCCGTCTCAAAGATCATCTGAGAATAAAAAACTAAGTTAAACTTCGTTGTACCAATAAAAAAATCTACTTTTACGCACACTTGCGCAATCACTTTGTTTATAGCCATTCAGTATGGTAATTTTTGCTATTTTCGGTTCAGAGACGATCGGATAAACAATGACGGATCGAGGGTAACTTTATAAGGCGTCGATTCTGCAAATCAAATGACAATAAATTTCACCTGAGCTGTTTATCTCGATGGAGATCGCTTTGAAAATGATCGATTCGATTGACACCGATAAAATAAATAAGTTAGGCAATGAGATTTTGGTGATAAATTTTTGCTCTTGCATGTCAACGATGACGCTTTAAAAATGAAACATTCATTATGTATATCGTCACTGAATATGTAACGATCGATTATAACATCAGATTACATAAATTTCAGCCTGTAAGAATGTTTCACTGATCAAAAACCAGCAAACCAAAATAATAACAATAACAAACCATCTTTTTTCAATCTAAACAAAATTCATTTTAATATAAAAATTTTCATCATTAAAAATATTTGTTGTTATTCACTTATATTCACTAGTTCCAAATTGTTTCGTTTTTGATAAAAAAAAAATCTACGTTGTGTTTTTTTATTTGTTTAAAAGAAATGATTAAAAATGGTTATCTTTTGTTTCGTACAAAATTGAAAATATAAAAAAATGTTCTTTTACGGAAATGTTTTGAGTGGAAAGAAGAACAGCTTTGTATCTGGTTTGCGATAGATTGTTTTTGGTTGCTTTTGAGATTGTAACGAGATTGCGTAATGAACGTGCGAATGAATTTGTGTAAGAGACACGACTCCTCGTGTTGTCGCTGACCATGTTGATGTCGTAAGAGTTTGAGTGTACAATTGACGCGATAAGAAGTTTACAAAGACCGTTGGCTCGTTGCGTGGATTCGAAAATGTCAGGCACAATCTTGTGCAACGTTGCGTTGTTACACACGCGCGAGATACACCTCCCTTTAATTATTCTCGCCGCGGGATCTCTTCTGCGTATCATAATAGCTGTCGAGTCAATCATCTCACACCTGCGACGATCCTCAGATCAATTATTACATTCTTCAATCAAAACTCATCCACCCTTTTTCTTGCCTTTCTTTATTCTTTCCATTTCAGTTTTTCTTTTGTTTACAAACTTTTCAAATTATTTCAAAACGTATTGTTTGTAAACAAAACCAGAAATAAACATTAATAAGTATTTTTATTTTTATTCTTTTGAAATGTTAAAAGTTTGTTGTTTTCCAAATCTTTATTTCAACTCAAACTCAAATTTTGATTTCGAGTTTATAATGTTCGTTTATAAACAAAGAAAATTGTTCATTTGCAAATGTCAAGTTCGTTTAAATTTGTCTACCTTGAACTTGAGGATTATTTAATTGTTTTCTCAGAATGATATTTTACTTTTTCACTTGGTTATTACCTCACATGCGCATACACTGAATTGATATCCGATTAAAGTCAGATGTTCAACGGCTCAAATTGTTTTGAACTCGTTGAATAATAAATAAGAATGCACTTTGTTTCACAAACCATTCACAAATCAGACAATTAAATATATTTATGCAATTGTAATGACTAAAAATACTTTACTCATTCAAAAGGAAACATCAATTTTAGAAGAATAATTTACAAACTGCAGTAATTAAAAATAAAAAAGAAAAAAAAAACGAGAGCGAAGATTTATGGATGTTCAGTTTTTTGTTATAAATTCTAAGCTTTGTTGCTGACAGGTAAAATATTGTGTGCATATTTGAAAAACGCGATGAAACTGCATTTTTTTAATTGTAAAATGCAATCAATTAAACATAATTCTGAATATTCGTCGTTTTGAGGGCAATCGATTTGAATTAGTGCAACTCATGAGTCATAAATTGATTCAAGGCTCTTGCAAAGATTTAGTTGTCATTAATAATGCATAATGTAATTATGCATGTCACAGTTTTGTTTATCGTAAACGTTCACTGTCAATGGAAAATCATCTTCCAAGATGACTGAATTTTTTTGCAACATTTTTGCACACAATAAATTTTTTTTCATTTATTGAAAAAAAAAAACAAAAATGATTAAAATTTTTGTTTAATCTTATTTTTGAACGTCTTGTTTATTCACTTTTATTTATTTGTATTTTATCGAGATAATCACGTCACTCTGCACTTGTTACACTGCGTCTCGGTTGTAAATAGTCTCGTCACTTTCTACTCTCGTTTGCTTCAAAACTCGTGCACACTCCTCAGGAGCCATCCAGACTATCATTATAATACAACTTTCTCGCCGAATTATCTCATCAACTATAACCCATTGATGAGATAATTTTATTACACAATCGATGGTGCGTATAAATCTGTTTTGTCTTTTTTTTCGGTACACACTTTATATTCAATACAGTTCATTAGCTAACAATTTTCATACAACTCAGAAAGTCAATTATAACTCGATGAAAAAGTGATTTATTTTTCTTTTATCCTGTATATTGCAATCAATTTTACATTAGTCATGATAGAAAATAAATAGATTTGAGTACATGAAAATTTGATTTAAGAATCGAATGTTAATTTTGTCTGTTGTTTTTTTTCTTTTGCTTAATTATTGAATTATTGATTCGATAATACACTTCTGTTAATAAGTTGTAAAACAAGTTGCGAACAAAGTGTATAACAATCGCAAAAACAGTTACGTGTCGTTTCAACGATCGCATGAGTAATGCGTATACCATTTCGCAAGGGAAATGCATGTTACGAGATACTCACTGGATGCCACAAGACGGTGCAGTGGGATGCGAAATTGTGTCTTCTGGCTTGGGCGCCGGGTCGCCGCAGCGCAACCACGTCACGCGCCGACAAAGATCACTGACATTTAAACCCAGGATAATGACGTCCGCGTGATTACTAATTCTCTTATTAAGAATGTGCATGACATATACAATTCTTACATGTTTGCTCAAAAAAATAAAGTTCAATACTTGTCTGGTACACCGCTTGGTAAACGAGCGCACTTCGAATTATTTATTTTAGGTGGGACACACCTTTCAGACTGATCACCAGTTATTACCTACAATAAAAAGCAAAACAATTCAACTTTAGTATTCAAATAGAATTTCATTTTTGGAACGATTATTACTTTAGGAGGATATGAGAAAGATAAAAGTTGACTGCAGCAAATGAAGCAATCAAAATTTTCTAAATTTTCGCAATGGTAATAAAATTAAGAGGGGAAGAATTGCGGCATGCCAAATATGTTTAGAAAAAAAATGTGAGGAATTACCTGACTTTATGAAGAGGTTTAGAAGTTAACTAATGAAAGTTTGCTCGTTTTTTTTTTCATTTGCAGGACCAAAGGAATTCAACTTTAGGGGACATAACTATTTCTTCAGCGGTCATGTACCAGCCCACAGCAACCTGAAGGTCGACTGGCTCGACGCCAGGAATATCTGCAGAGAATACTGCATGGATCTCGTTTCGATGGAGACTCAAGAAGAGAACAATATGATCTATAAACTCATCCAACAAAGTACGTGATTTGGATTTTGATTTGATAAATCTAAATTTATACAAATTGTTCATATTTTTTTTCAGCTTCATATGAAAATGATTTTATTGAATTTCAATTTGGAACATTTTAAATTTGATAATTTTGATTTTTTTAATTGATTTTTTTTTAATTAAAGTCTGTTCGTTTCAATCGTATTTATTTCAAATTTGTTTAAAAGCATTATTGTTTTGAAAATCTACAACGTAACGACTGACTTTGATAATTTACGGTTTTCTTGTAATGTCAGCATTACACAAATTACCTTAGAAAGAGAAAGAAAAAAAAGGAACGTTCGTTTATTGTGACAAGCACACGCCTTGAAACCTGTTCCTTCGTTCGAATGAAAAATTAAAATATTGGCGTGGAAAATACAAAGAATTTATCCATCGTTGCAGCCGTCGATGCGACCTTATTATATTAAAAAATTACGAAAAAAGAGATACAAGAATTTCAAAGCTAATTCATTGATTAGTGGAAACGGAGCGAATCAAGGCAAAGGGTTAATGCATTCAAATAGGTTGAGGCTGGAGGAGCCTTATTTTATGTAATCTCAGCTTCCGTCGATGTAACTTTGATAATAATTAATGACGAAGGCTCTGAGACAAATTGGTTAAATCATCCTCATTCCTTTTATTTTATTCACAAGAATGAAAAAATAATGTAAAAAAATCTATGTGATAAATTTTTCATTGGTAAAAGAAACTTAAAATCTCCTTCGAATTTATATGAAATTTTTCTTTGAAAAACTTTTGTATTCAATTATTATATCAATTATTCAAGGCACAAAAAGATTAAAATTTAATTAATTACGATTAAAATTGTGATAAAAAATTAATAGATGAAAAACTGATTTTGTTCTATTTTTGCAGATGACGTCCCATACATCTGGACTTCCGGCCGTCTTTGTGACTTCAAGGGATGCGAAAACCGACGTGACTTGGAGCCTAAATCGTTATTCGGTTGGTTCTGGTCGGCGAACCAAGAAAAGATGGCGCCAACCAACCAAGTGCCTTTGGGCTGGAGCTTCAACCCGTGGTCCCAGACCGGCCACAAGAAGACGCGTCAGCCTGACAACGCCGAATTCGACATCAACGGCACAAACGAATCGTGCCTGTCCATCCTCAACAACGTTTACAACGACGGTCTCGCTTGGCACGACGTTGCCTGTTACCATGAGAAGCCATTCGTGTGCGAGGACTCTGACGAGCTGCTGGGATACGTCGCCCAGACCAACCGCGGCATCCGACTTTAATCTCTTGATTATCACTTTCACGTGTCTAGTTTACGTAGCGTTAAGACAAATGATCACACAACACTGCCAAACGTTTTTCATCTAGATTTAACGATTAATCGTGATTTAACGAATTTTGTACTTACAGTTAATAATAATTTTAATGTGTTATTGTATTTATTGACGGTACTGAAAGCTCGTCTATTCATACAAAATAAAAATGTATTATAGAAAAAAAACGAGGTATTTTTCATTCTAATAGAATAGGCTAGTTTAATTTCAAGTTATTGATGAGCATTTTAATTCTATAGAGCCAAAGTTAGTGGAATACCAAGGAAGGCTAGTTAGGAAACCTTGATGAGCATGTGATCGAAAATGTGTTACCAGCGAAGGCTGAAAAGAAAACTTGTATTATTTGCGTTAAATACGCAGCAGTCAATTATGCAAACTATACTTTCTCCGCGTTTGTCTCACATCAGTTATTCATTCATATCTCTCAACTTTGCATAATGGACGCGAATTCGATACTCAAGTGAAGAAAGTAATTTGTTTATTGAACAAAAAAGAAATATACAAATTTAAGTAATTGCAAAATCGACTGATCATAATCTTTTTACTGATTTTCGAACTAAAGTAGGCTTCGATGTGTCTTGACTCGTACTGGGAAGTGGCACGTCTTCCCACTCATCGAATTCCTGAACACTTTCCTGAGTTTCTGCGCGTTTCATTTGCTTGTTCGTAGATGTCTTTGACTTTTTAACGTACTTCCGGTAGATCCGACGTTTTGTCGGCAACGTTGTTGGATCTACAATGATAACAAAATATATTTTGTTTTCTTATCAAAGTCATTTTTTATTTTGAGTTTTAATCACTTACAATCATCAGGAATGTTGGCAATTTTCTTCAACACCGCTCGCACTTGTTTGTTTATGATTTCTCTGCAGCGATCGTCGAAACCCACAGGCAGCCAGCCGTACTTTTCATGACACTTAGTCTCAGGCAAAGAATCCGGCAGCTTTGTCAACATTTCCTGAATCTCATTCACGTGAACGTCACAATACTAAAAATAAAAAGAATAGTCAGACCCATCTTATAACTTATCATCTATTTATAATTTTCAACCTCCAATTAAAACTACCTGATAAAACATTTGCCTCGAAGGTGGAACAAATCCCTCCCGATAGATATAAACGTTTTCATTCATGTGTTTTTTCTTCTTTTCCGTGCTGCTTTGATTGGAATATGCCATAAGGACTGAAGTTTTAGGTCTCGCAGTCGGAGAGGATTTGTAAGGCAAACTGTAAATCGCATAGTTTCTCTTGCACTTGACGGATGATTGCAAACCGTCTGAAATAAACAATGTAAATATATATAATATAACAATTCCATACATAAAGAAATTATAAAAAAAAGTGAAGTCGAACTTACGCATGGCTTTCAACCGATAATCCAAGGTCTGGTAAATTTTCATCGAAGGGTCTGTTCTTGGATCAAATCCAAGTCTCACCCACATAATACGCCACGGCCCGTTGGCAAAATAGTAAGCCACAGTGGGCAGTAAAATTTTCAACTGGTCCGCCGAAAACTTGGTATGATACATGATCGCATTCTTCGACCAGATGGGTCGCTTTTCGAACAGCTTTCGAATCTCATCGACGTGGTTCGAGTGTAGGAACTTGACTTTCATCGCAGTGTCTATACCCTTGGGAGGTCTGCTGGGTACATTCTTGGTATTGAAATAAGCGATGTTCGACAAACCCGAGCGCCGTTTTCTTGTTTTGCCAATGAGATCTTCCCCGATCGATGAAGTTTCTGTTTTTGGTGCAAATTGTTGAACCGTATCCATCCTGCTGAAAGCCGCCGGTGGCAGAAAAATGTTCACCGGGCAATTGAGCCAATCGAACGGCGGAATTCCCGTTGGATAGATTTGTTCATAGATGCATTCGTTAACCTGACGATTATCTTTGGAAGGTGCGATTGGAAGATACTGGAAGTCGCACAGATCTGAAACATAAAGCAAAGACTGTAAAACTTTGAGATTTAAATTTTGTATTGAATAAAAAATGAAGATAAAAAATCTGACTAATTGAATGGGACAGACTGGGCAATAATTATCGAATCACTTCCTTTATCGAGAAATAATTGCATAGTTAGCGAAACTATACGAGCTGATTAAAATCAAATATGCAACATTGACTAAAATACGACATTGTGAGCTATAGACGACCAATGATAGGCATTGGCCATAACACACATAATACACGGAAATTCAAGTATGAACAAATCTGTCATCATGATGGTTTATTAATTATATAAACGGTTCGTTAATAATTCAAGCATAATAAACGTCCCGGTATGGTCAATTATGAGAACCAAGAGTTTATAGACAGGATGTAAATAAATCATAATCTCGTATAAAAATTGACACACTTGCATACAAAGTAAGTTTGATCATTTGACATTTGACATCTCTCCAAAGAAAAGTGTATTATCCTCACTTGTAAATTTGAATTCCGTGTCGAATCGTCCTAAGACTTTCAGATTGATCTCATCGTTTCGAATGCTCTCGTCAGAATTGTCAGACTCGTTTAATTTCGCAGTCGAACGCTGCATCTCCAACACTTCTTGCTTTATATTCATGTTGCTTATTTTTTGGCTGATGTCTCGATTCTGGGAGTTGACCATGGAAGATGGCATGCCGGGCATAGTCACATACTCCAAAACTTGCGAGACTGTCTTAGCTGCCTCCGCGTCGGATCGGGACTTTTTGACTTTGATTCGCAACAAAAATCCGCAGGTTGTGTGCCTGTCGCCGCATGCTGGTTTGCAGTATCCATCGTTTGGCCGGAACCGTAACTCTAGTCTTCGATTATTTCGATCCACGGCCTGAACAAATATTAATTCTTATTAACAATCATATTATTTGTTTTGTAAATTTATAATTATCATGATTATATTAAAACCTTAAGGCCAACCTGGGTAAGAGTGATAAAAGGGGTAAAATATGTACAATTTTTTATTTAAACTTGATTTTGTGGTGAATTCTATTTTATGTATAGTAAGAGTTCATTAATTAATAATTATTTACAATATTGATTAAAAAAAAGCTGGTTGACCGTGTAATTAAAAATGTAAGACTCTCAAGTAAATATGGCTAATATTTTTTTCATAATGCTATATTTTTTTGTTCTTACAGTAGAAATTGCATTTAGGCCTCCTAGGGTTTCTATGGCTTTATCCTCGTTTATCACATTCCCTGGATATTTAATGCAAATCAATTTGCGGTCGAAACGATGGCCTCCTGGAAGAATTGGACCCACGTATTCCTCTTCAAACGATTCATTTCGATCCTGGTCCTGATCCTAAAGTGATTTCGTTTTTAATTTGAATTTACAATCAATTTAAAAATTATAATTGAAATTAAAATGAAAATTAGTTAATGAAATACAGTAACTAAAAGAATAAAAAAAGAAATAAGTGAAAACCATAGTGTTGTCAACAATATTTACAGATCTGATAATAATATTATAATTATGAAACATTTAAAAAAATTTTTGAAAATTCAAAATTTATTTGCATTGTTTAGAATTTGTTTACAAACAGAAAACAAAGTTTTATTATGCGTCCAAACCGTTTCATTCTGGAACTCTTATATAGCGACAATATAGTGCTGTTTCGTAATAAAAATTTTATAGAAAGAATAACAAAAATCTAAATACTAATAAATAAATGAAAATCAAACATTGATTCATTAAAATAATTTTTTTTAATTTCGTTTAAAAATTATAGTTAAAGAAAGGTTAAATAAAAAAATTGTTTAATAAAATTTGGATTGAAAAACTTTTGTTCATACATTGCAATTTGTATAAATTATAAAATCAAAAGTCTTCTAAATTTTTTTTAACTTCAATTTTCAAACTACGATTTTTAACCTCAAAACATGAAACAGTATAATGACCGATTTTCCATCTCTTTTTATCGCGTTGAATTTCTTGTACACAAAAAGAGAGAGGAACAAGCCGGCATTCTTGGGCCCTACAGTACCTAAAAAGTGGGATTCGCCATTGATCGCGATCTATCAACGTCCTTTTTAGCAGGGCAGCCAAGCACCTGTTATTTGTACTCTATTCACATGTGAATGTCATTATTCCAGTGTATTTTTATATTTCTAAAACAAAAAAGGTTACGCAAAGTTGAAAACAAAGTGGCATTGTCATACGGCGACCTTCAAAACAATAATTGAAAGTAAAAAAATACACGTGGGGCTGTTTTTTGAGATAAATAAAACGGATTATCGAAAGTGATGCTGGCAACTTTCAAACTTCAAACCGCAACGAAGTTTGTTGCAAGAAAATAATCAACCGTTTTTACAAAAGTGGCATTTTTGCAAAAATGTCGAAGTCAAGGACTTGGGATTCGAATTTCGGTAAGTTTTCAAAAACTAAAATAACCACAAATAAAAATAGTTGATTGTTGAGTTCTGTGGAGAAAAAAAACGACATTGTTTTTGTTTACAGATTCAACAATCGATTCAAGCTCGGCGTGTACCCTGGACAAAGCGATGATAAAATCATCAGAATCGTCCGACGGGTCGAATTTTTCAGACAATAATAATTTTCCAGTATATGTAACAGAATTTGATAACGAGGCTGGAGACATGAGTACAGATTCTAGTCTTTGCGATTTTTCTAGACATTCCATTATTTTGGCCGGGTCGCATAAACAAAATGCCTGTACGCTTAGTACTGAGAATGAAAGCAGCTTGTCCACATCAATACCTGTAAAACATTCTCAAAAAGTTAAAACACAAACATTAAAAAATGGTGAGTTAATTTCTTATAAATATCTGTGATTTTATTTTGTTTAATTTCAACATAGTTTTGGTAGTTGCAATTGTTTAGTCTTATTAAATAATAATTAGGTTAGGTTAGATATACTGAATAGTGTAATTAAACATTTTTATTATTTATAGTTTGCAATGTCCCGATACCTCGAATTGTTGTTACGGGTGCAACACCACAAAAATCGCCCAACAAATTGAACATTGGCAATACAAGGAACATCGTGTCACCTGTTGCACAGTATGTGCAGGGAAAGGGCATCGTAAAAGGGAGAAAAATAGTTATCAAGTGATGAATAAGAGGTACTATCAAAAAAAAAACTTTTGCTATTTGTTGATATTGAAAATTTTACGTGCGACCCAAGCGATTTATAATAATTAAACTTAGGTATTTTTATATTCACGAATATTAAAACTGAGTTATTTTTTAAGATGAAGAAATTAAGAATTCATTGTTTTTCAATAAATTTATTCACATATTTTGTTACACTTTTTCTTGCAGTTTACAAAATTAGTTGATATGTATCTCAAATGTCAGAATTTGTACTATTCCTTCTTGATTGTGAAATCTGTAAAAGTGTAACTTTTAATTTCACTCTCGTTGTAGAATCCTACCTTTTCTATTCTTGATTTTCGACTGCCGGTATGTTGTAACCAATTTTTCCTAAAAAAAAGGAAATTGTTATTTATTGTTTTTCTCTTTGCTGACACAAAAGTTTATCTTTTAGCACATCTCTTCTATTTTAGCTTTTTCCCCCTCGATGCGTCCTACAACTGTTCCCTCTTTTGTATTCATGCACCAACCACGTAGACCTAAAAGTTTTCCTTGTTTTCGTGTAGACTGAAAATGCCAAACATGAAGTTTATTCAAATGAACAATGATTAATAAATGTAAAGAAATTAACATAAGAATGTGTGTTTTTACCTTCCTAAAATGGACACCTAAAATATACAAACATCATGAGAAATATTGAAAAAAGCGAACGAGAATGTATAAAATAAATCAACAGCCCTTGACAAGTATGACTTGACTTGTTTTTAACATTTTAACTTATAGGTTTCTAAAAATTGACGTTTTCACTTCTGTTACTTTTTATTCCTAATCATACTTGTTGAGAGGAGGGAGGGAATGCCAAAATGTGGTAATAAAAATAAAATCGAAACTTACCTTGAACTTTTCCAAAAACTTCAAAATCCAATCCAATTAATTCAGTCATTTTATTAAGAACAAAATTTTCACAAAACAAAAGCTGCAAATTCTCATCTATCAATTTCCATGACAATTAAAGTCAACACACACGATAAATCTGAAGTTGGTTGTGATTTTGCAGAATGGAAAATCAGCAATTTTATTGTTAAATCATATTTTTGACAGATTCTGATATACAAAATGTAATTCAATTTTGTTGTAACTAGTACAATTTTCAGAAATTTGTCAACAGTATGGTTTCAAAAAAAGGTTATTTTTAAAATTGCAGTAATGTAAATTAAAGCCTTCAGATAGTTCATTTTCTTACAATTCCTTCATTCTCTTCGCCCTGAAATCCATCTTGAGACTCGTCACTGCCAATCTCGTCATTAAAATCGTCAACGTAATTGCCATTTGTGCCAATGTTATCGTGTTGCAAGCCGGTGTCATCACTTGTTGCCTCTATGTCACTACTTCTGTCCATATTTAAACGTAAACTAACAACTTTTAATTAAAAAATGTATTTCAACAACTATTAAAACTTTTTTTTTTTTTTATCACTTCAATATAAAAAAAGTCATCATTTGTGATGTTTATGTTTACGTACAGGTTAGGTTGTGCGTTTGAAACCACACCTGCTGGAATACTTTGGAACTAAAAATAAGCCCGCAAAATTTAAATAATCTAAAATTAAATAAATAATTAAACTGAACTATAATTAGAACATTTTTTTTAAACTGTCATTTTATTCAAAAAAAATTTTTAAGAAAATGTTAATAGTATGTAATGTAATCATTTTAATTATTGTTTTAATTACATTTAAAAAAGAATCTTTTTTTTAAACTTATTTAAAATGATAATTTGAAAATCATTCATGGAACTATATGAAAAGTTAATATGAAACTTATTATTCAAAGTCAACAAATCTGTTTTTTTGCTCAACAATATTATACTTTTTGGATTGTTTTCAAGGATTATAATTTGTAACTTGGCTATAAAGTAGTCTGTTTGATCGATTCGACAAGCATAAAAGTTTTACCAGGTATACATTAACACACATTATTTTGCAATGATGTATCATATCCTGCCAATTAACACTTTATCGGCAGCACTCACCTTTTGTCGATCACCTACATCAAAGCTTAAGAATAACTTGCAGAAAATTATTAATACAGATTTAACTGATTAAAACGTATAATTTTTAACATTCAATTTCTTTCAACAATTTCTTATTATATTAATAGATCTTTTGTTTTAAGAAAATTTTTGAAAAAATTTTAGATGAATGATTAAAAATTGCTTTTCTTTGGCTTCTGTTTAATATTGTTTACAGCTTACCTGCAACAAAATGAAACAAAAATGCGTGATTAAATTGAAACCCAAAACATTTCAATGTTATTTTTATATACAGAGGTCATTTTTTTTTTTTCTAAAATAAAATTTCGATTCACAACTGACAAACAACTGAAAAAGTAAACCAAAACAAAAGTGACAAGCAATGAAAAGATCGATACCAAATTTGTGAAAAGTGGTATCATATTTCTAACCGATGTTTAGTTACTTTCGCGTAGATAACAATAAGCTATACGCAAAAACTATATTGTTTTGGTAGATGCGCATGCCCGTAACCATAACAACATACAAGTACTACGACAAACGCACTGGTTTTCTGAACAATCGCTGCTTAGCTCCAAAGGTAAATGTACCGAGCTATATAATCGCACGCGAAATCGCTCTCCTTGTCCTCGACGTTGAAGTGACACTGAAAAATTATCTGAGGCCGATATTCGTCGTTTCAAATAAAAACTCGATCTCTGTGAAACATTGTGCTAATAATAATAATAGTAATAACAAAATAAAAACAAAAATAATACAGCGTTCACGTTTATGCAACAAGTTCAAGGTCATTCTTTATGTTAACTTTGGTGTTTTTGAATAAATTGTTGACAACGCTGTTGCATAATTTGAGCCAAAATAGTGCAATGAAACTTTACGCAAAGCCGCGTCGAATCAAGTTCCACGGTTGATGCGGTGCAAGATCGGCAAGTGCGCCACGTGCAGTGAAGAAGAGAGTGGAAGAGGATCGATTTCGGTCAGACGTATAGTGATATGTGACAGTGCAACGTTGCTTGGTGTTACCCACAGTCATTGTGTTTCCATAATTTTTAACAGCGTAGGGGATAACAACTGTTCGCTAATATGTGAGTAAATGGCTCCGGGACATTTTCTTCACTGTCCGAAAAACCTACTATGGGCATCTGCCTGGACACTGGTTAGTTCAACTTTTCGTTTTATTCATTTTTTTTCTACCCAAGACATGCAATCTCGTGAAATAATCAAACTTTGTTCAAATTTTGTATATATGTTCTTTGAAAGACTCTTAACATTTTTCAAATTAAATTTTTGTTTGTTTTTAATTTTCTATTTATTCAATTAATATTTTTCAATTCATACTTTTATTGCTTCTTTCATCATTAAATTAAACAAAAATGATTCGACATTTTTGCCTTAAATTTCGTTTCGAATTAGTAAAATTGCTGTCAATATTTATATAAGAATCGCTTTATAAAATGAAAAAAAAGAACAAACAGAAATAAAAAAGTGTTCTAATTTGTTTATAGCCAAATGAAATGTGACCTTCAATTTTTCATAAGATATTTGAATAATAAAAATAAGTGAATGAAACAGTAAGCAATGCAGAGCATCGTAAAATTTGAAATTGAGCAAGAAAAAAAATCGATTTTATGCATTTTCCATAAATTTGACATGGTACTTGACGCGGATTGTAAATAATGAGTGAAAAAGGGGATCGAAGTAATGGGTGTTCGATTCCATACTATAACATGGTCAGTTATACGAAGGTAAAGGTCGGCACATGAATGAGCAAGTGCACATTATAAACGTATACTCTGTGACATACTTCGGTTTTAGTTTAATGCATAAAATTGACGTGGTATGACAAATCGATTTCACCCATCTCACAACGATCCTCCAATCCAAAAACATGTTTTCTCGTGCGATATTTCAAGACGAGAGGACAAAACCTCAGACCGATATAATAAAAATTGTAAACAAAACAAAACAAAACAAAAAAGAAAAGATGAATAAAATAAACGATTAAGATAAAAAAATACTAAAATGGATGTTGCAACATAATTTGCGATGATTAATTTGCTTGCACATTTTAGAGCAGAGTAATGAGAATAAACCTCAGGTGTCGGGAGAGGCTGATGCTCGCAAAACCGGAAAGTGGAGAGAAGAAGCTGGTCTTTTGGCGACGCCTCCTGAAGGAAACTTCCCAATGCAGAACGTCGGGCCTGTTAAATTTGAAGTCCCTACCGTGCCGGTCATCTTCATTCTTGGTAAAAACACATACAATAATAAAAACAATAAAAATCAACTTTTTCTCTTTAAACTACTTTCATATTTGGAATTGCAATTCTTCTTTCATTTTCAGGTGGCCCTGGTAGCGGCAAGGTGACACACTGTGACAATTTGTCGCACGAAAAATCTGGGATCGTTCACATAAATATGACAGATTTGTTGCAACAATATGCCATGGGAAATGGTAAAACAATATTAAACAGACAACAAATGAACAAAGTAAATCCAAAGATTTCAATTTCAATGGTGTGTTTTATTGTTGCAGATATGCAGGATTTTAATTACTTAAGCAGTAAAACTGTAACAGAGGTGCTAATGCTTGAGATGAAGATGTCTCCCGGAACGAAAACGTATTTGGTTAGTGGATACCCAAGGAATATGAGAGACGTGGTGGAATATTCCGAAAAGGTGACTGTAACATTGGGGAAACAAATTTGATTTTTTTATTAGAATTATGGTTATATACTAATATTTGTTTGTTTATTTTTTCAAATTTTAGATCCAAATAGTAAACGGGGTGATTTTGATATCATGGCGACAAGAAGTCCTTGAGAGACAGATCGATTACGGGGCACAGTTGGGCCATGTGATTCTACAGCTCGCAAGAATGGAATTAAATAACTTTTTCAGAAACGTCATGCCCGTGGCGGAGTATTTCGATCAAAGTGATTTACTGATTCAGGTACACATGAAGAAGAACAACATCTCCCTTTCCCCCAGAAAAAAATCTGCTTCATTGAAATTGACTTAATTAATTACCAATATTTCGTTCTCTTCGGCAGGTGAATGGTGAAAGAAATCCCTCCGAAGTATACACTGACTTTCGGGAAGCGGTATATAAGATCCTGGGCTTCACCGAAGATGGAACGAAAAATTTGAAAGCTAATATGAAATCCTTAGAGACTCAGGTGCAAATGACATGATTTTCAATGAATTGTTTAAACACGTTGTATTGTATTATTGTGTAACGCGATAATTTATTTTAAGGTTGAAGTGGAGAGGCACAATGTGGACACAGCTTTGTCAGAGAAAAAAGTCGAGGAGATATCTCCGGTTAAGAAAAATATCTCTCCGGCTAAAACCGCAGTCAAGAGGAAAATTCCACCATTTATTTGGGTGATTGGTAAGATAACAAAATAATAAACGAATACAGATAGTCAAATAAACAAATGAAAGTAACAAGACAAACTAATAAACAAAAAAATGTTCAACTAGAATGCTTGCAAATTGAAAAAGAACGAGCAAAAATTGAACGAGATGGTTTTGAATGTTTCAGGTGGTCCTGGCAGCAACAAAGCAATTATCTGCAATCGAGCGGAGCGTAATATGCCTGGTTGGGTTCAAATCAATATCGGTGAGCTTCTCCGAGGGATATCATCATCAAATATCATTGTGAGCAATGCCCTATCGGCAGGAGAACTCGTCCCACTTGATATCACATTACAAATCTTGGAACAACAAGTTCACATGAATCACCAAGCCCCTGGTTTGATCGTCAACGGTTTTCCTAGAGATTTGAATCAGGTTCATGCATTTGAAAGCAAGGTATGGACCATAATGATGATAACAAGTGAAAAAGTCAAAATAAAAAAAAAACAATTGTTACATATCAAAAAATAGATGATGCAATTGAAATTGAAAATAAAATTAAAATAGAATAAGAAGAGGTGAAAACAAGTAATAATATTACTGTTTCGTTTCAGTTTGGTCGAGAGCCACCCTTGGTTCTTTTGGACTGTTCTAAGCTGCAGCTAAGCAGGGGTCGCTCAGACGACAGCGTCGCTTCTTTTCGCAAAAGGTTGGAGATCTTCCGGGAGGTAACGTTGCCGATGTTAAAAACTCTGGATAACGACGGCCGATTAACCGTGATCGACGGTGATACCGGAGTGCCGAGTGTGCAGCACGAATTCGTTGCTGTGGTTCTCCAGCTTTCTCAAAATATAGTGGAAGCTGCTGAGAATGAAGGTAATCGCCCAAACGGTGAAGCCCCCGCTAACACCAACGGGGGCCCACGGATAGAAGATTATGACCATCGCCGTGCAACTAGTGGTAAATCAATTTTTTTAACTATAAAATAAAATAAATAATATAAATATATTTTTAAAAATTAAAGAATCCAAAAATAAATGAATCAAAAAATTGTTAATAAAGACAAATGAAATTCTGAAATTCATTCTGATTGGAAAACTATATTTTTTTTGTTGGCAGGCACACAGATGAACGGACATATTAAAAACACGCGAGTGCCACAGTCGCAACAAAACGGCGTGGCGAATGGCACGGCTCATTTTATGCAGAACGGATCTGCGTCGCAGCTTGTCAACGGAGTTATACCGAACAACAAAGTGGTGCCTATGAACAATTCAACGATGAATGATCACATCAAGAAAATGTACAACGAAATTGATTTTAATCCTGAGAACGTTCATTTATGAATGTAACAAATTGTGAACAATTGACAATCATGTAAATATTAAACTGATGCAAAGTCCAAATACTTGTGTTGCGGCGGTCGATTCCATCACAGGGATCGATTTATGAGCGCTGCTTTAGACGGGCTGATGCTTTGTGTAAAAGCTGGTTTGTTAGCTCGAGTTATTTTTGATCCAATTGATTGCCAAATGATTTTATTGATAATTGTATTTACGACGTCGCGGGTGACGTGAACAGGTAAAATAACGATCAACATATTGCATCAACTGTATTTTGCATAATTCAAAAACTGGAAAGTTCTGTTTATTCTTGGATACAATCGTGAAACAGAGAAGTTCCGCATGAAATGTTAAACATTCGGCTCGTTTGGTTTTCTGTTACATAAAACGTTATAGCAAAATTGGCTTTCCGTCACATTTAATCTTTTAATTTCTGCTATTATTGATATAGATTTTTGTGTTAGACAAAATATAGTCTCGCATGAAGAACAAAATCAGCATCTCATGGATGTGAATAAAGATGAAGTTTTTATAATTATTTATAAAGGAAATGTTGTAGATTAAGAACAACTTTGTGAAAATTAAACATTCGTTGGGTTAAGTTTTCGTTCTGCAATATTTCTCAAATTATTGAGATCAATATATTTTGATCGATGCTAGGAACTATTTTGATTTTAAGCTGTACACAAAAGCACTTGTATTTTTTTTATCATAATTATTTATAAGAAAGCAAAAGATCAAAATGTCAGACGATGTTACGCACATTTTATTTTGACGTTACACATTATCCACATAAAGATTTTTTCAAATTTTATAATTTTTTATAAAATTTAAACTTCAGTAAATTAAACAATCATCGTTTAAATTTTAATAAAACAAATGAAAAAGAGATGTGATGTATTTTTGACCGAATATTTTTAGATAAGATTTTATTCATAGTCTGCAGGCGGGCTATCAATTGTATGTAAATAATTTAAATAATGTAGTGAAGTGTACGAAACATGAGATTGACTTTATTCTGAAAATTTCATTGTTCCCATTTTTTATTCTTCATATATTGTTTGTAATCCTCTGTCAGAAAATTCAACTAAAGTAAAATGTTATTTTTGCAAATTCATCGTTCAAAATAAATCGAATCAAGTTCATTTGTCAACCTTTTTTCGTTATATTTGTAACCTTTTGTAATTTTCTTCACCAAAAATTTGCAAATCATAAATGAGTTTTAACTATTAATATTCAAGTTATAATAATCATAATTCACCTGTACACGTCTAAATTTGTCTAGTCTCCATATCAAACAGGAATATAAATTTACATTAATTAACTCACACTGTGATTAATCAATAAATTTATTCCAAAATTCATGCAACATTAACATGTCCATGATTTGTATCTCGTAATGAATAGAATATAGATCCTTTGTTTCTATAATGTAATGTTTCTAATATTAAAAATAAAAGTAAAATAAAAAGAAGCAGGTTTTTTCATTCCAAACAAACTACATATTTTTTTTATAATGGTTAAACATTTTTATTAAGTGACCACTAGATTGATACAAATTCGTAATAAAAAATTATCAAATTTAAACCAGAAATTGGAATTTACAAAAAAGCTATTACATGATAATATTTGGAAATAAAATTTGCAAACTCAACTTTTTATCACCTAACGAAAAATTAAGATTAGTTTACTTCTTTTCACCAGTATTGATGGTTTCATAATTCTTTGTATCCTGAGTGCTGTAGCTCGCATAATCCTGTTCGTTGTATTGCATTTCACTGTACGCTTGTTCATCGTACGGTCCTCTTTGAGAATACTGCTCATACTGAGCCGTGTCGTACTGTCCATACTGGTCATAGTCCTGACCCTGAAAATCTCCTTGATTTTCATAGTACTGTTGAGCTGCTCCTTGCTCAGTTGCATTCTCCTGCTGATAATTTTCATCAGGTTTTGTTTGTTCGCTATACTTTTCTTCGTTATATTTTACTGGTTCTTCCACAGCCTCATTTTCTTTAGGCTTTACATTTTCGTTGAACTGTTGACTTGATTGAGGCTCATTTGAATAATTGTTAGACTCGGGATAAGATTCAGACTGGTGTGGAGTATCTACAAATTAAAATCTCAGATATTAATTTTAAATCGTTAAAAGTAATCAATTTTCTTTTTTTTTATTTGTTGTTTTTTTCTAATTCAATTTAGATAAGATTGTATACCATGTTGAGTTTTAAGACTTTCTTGAACTCTGTTGGATAAGTATTTTATGTTGTTTTGGAGGCTGTCCATCTCTTCCCTAAAATAAAAACGAGTTAGTATGGTTGATAAACGGAAATGCATTTTCAGTGAATGTGAGTGTTTAGAGTGTGAAAAAAAGGTGTGTGGACTACTGGGTGGCGGCACCTTAGAAGGTTCTGAGCTCTTCTTTTTTGGAACTACTTTTACTTTGAGATCAACCTTAACAGTGCGTTTCTTGTCTGAAGGTAAAGCTGTTTCATCTTTAGCTGCATCGACTCCCTCGGTGGCCCCTTCTGCCAATACAAAAACAATGCTAAAGTACTGGACTTGCAAACTCGCTTTTATATCCTTCAGTCTTCATCCTATCCTTCACCTCGTGCAGAACAATGAAACCTCTTTACCTTTTAACAATATAACTCTAGTCTAAGAGTGCGAGGGAACTGTCAATAATTATCTTATACTGGCTTATAAAATATACTTGTGTTTCAAATTGTTATCTTCCAAGCGTTGTGTGAGAGATTGACATTCGGCGGTCAGACGCGAGACGAGTTTCGCTTGATTGGCCAAGGCTCCTTCGAGAGCAGCCACTGTAGCAGCTAAGAAATTCGGTTACAGTTGTTAACTGTTCTATTTTGGGAGCTTCTACTTGAGGTATCACTCGGACCATGCTAGGCATAATGTCTCTCAGCATGCCGATGTCTCACACGTCTGTACAAAACTGAAGGATAGGTCGCTCGATTTACAACCCTGCTTTTCAACAGGGGCAGACAGTATACCTAACATAGACGGGGTTTGCCAACGCGTTCCCTTACCATTTTTAGATTCCATGTTGATAACCATCGAGGCTAACTCCTTGTCAGTCAGATGTTTTGGCGAGCCTGAAGTTGATCTTGATTCCTCGGCCATTCTACTTAAGTTGATCTAGAAATATGAATACATTTTAAGGGGAAGCTAAAGTTAATTAAAACAACAATTTAAATAGGACTGAATTTTCAAATACGCATTTAATATCGTGCGGAGAATTTATTTTTGTAGATACCCCTGCCAAATTTCAATGCTAAATTCGTGGGTCAAGATAGATTTTAACTGTTATACTCACCCTGATTTAGAATTTTAAATTTGACATGAATAATGAGGGATGATTCGGTCCGTATTTTGTGTCATTCAATTTCTTTACTTTAATTTTTATACTTGAATTGGTATAGCAGAAGTTTTTCAATTTGTTTCGATCATTTTATCACCGGGTTAGAAATTCATTTTAGGTTTAAAATATTCGACTATAAAATATTGATTTGATTGTGTATATTTTTCGATATAACTTGTATAAAAAGTTCTGTTATAAAATCCACGTTTTGTTATGAAAAATTGACAAAACTTGATTTCATGTTAAAACTCTTTTTTGCTTCGATTGATCTCAAGAATACAGAATCTTTTTCATAGTCATCCTTTTCATTCATTAAAACTATGAAAGTAACATAACTTATTATTCAAAAAACATGTCTTTAAAATTCCTAAACAAATTTTTTCTTCAAATTTTCTTTAACAATTTTCATAAATTAGCTTTTTTTTTCAAGTAGCATAATAAATAAACTGTGATTACAGTTTTATATGACTTTTTTCTTCTGATCAAGAGAGGAACGCGCCTGTGAAAATAAATTTTATTCAAATCATTGGTTTTCAAGATGATACGGTGCAAACAAACAATTAACTGAACGTTATTGAGTGCGGGATTTTACACAGAGAGCATAAGGTTAACAATATCACAGATGAGATCATCAACCAGGTCATGAGCGTAATTGACCTGGAAGTAGCTTTATCTTGAGATTCGAGAACACTTATCCCAAGAGAGGAGGGTAGATCAAAGACTGGCTCGTTAGATTAGATGGTATATGTGCAAACTTCGCTCACTTACTATTCATAAATGAACGATTGGTAAGATGGGGAAAACAAAAAAATGTTCGTGGATTAGATCTAGAAAAAGTGAAATCAGGGATAGTGAAAAGCCGTTGCGAGAGATACTGAAAGAGTACGAAAAGAGAGCTGAAATATCTCTTGTAATTGGGTGTGACAGAAACTCTTATGACACGGTCTGGGGAACGAACCTACTTTCGTCACTAGAGTTTAGAGCCGAGGTTTTAAACCTGACATCTAACTCGGAGATGATATGATGGAACGAAGAGAAATGGAGAATTTCTTCATACGAATCTATGACAGATCATAAAACATCTGTTTCTGTTTTTACCTCAGGAATAAAATAGAGATATAGTTTCACAGAAGACCTCAATGCTGCAGAATTTTGTCATTTGGTTGAACATCGTTAGCAAAATTTGTCTGCACAAAAATTCAAGGAACATCTAATTTTTTCGAAAAATAGGCTATTTTGGAAAGCTCATAATTTTACCTATTTCCAAAATGAAAATACTTTTTTCTAGTATTAAATTTAAAATCTTTTTTTCTATTTCAAGATTTAGTCACTGAAAAGGTTTTTTTTAATAAGAGATGATCCTTCTAGCGATTGAAAAACTAAAAAAAAGTAACAGTTTGTTTCAATTTTAATTAAACAAAGTGTTTTTTTGCATAGTACGTTTGCAGATTGAGGTCAGATTTCGAACATTCAATTTTTTTCAGACAATATTCATTCAGGATTAAGTTAATTAAATTTGAATCAGACGAAATTAATAGTTAATAAAAAAGGATTTTTTGTAATTTTTAGTTATAACTTTTATAAATTTCTGCAGAAGAAATTGAATATTAAAAATTTCTCTTCATGAATGTCGAGTCGATATACGTTCTGAAAGCCAAGTTTTTATCTTTTGCTACATTATCAACGTTAGTGTTTGAGGCACTCTGACATCTGAATATTCAATTGCACTAAAATGAGGTCGAGCGCAAATTTCATGCAATCAACATCGACATACAATCATTTCAGAGTTTTCAATATATGACCCGGAATTTTCTTTACTGCAAAGTTTTTAGTCTTTCATATTTAGTCAAAACCTATTTTCTTTACAAAAATCATTTCACGTTGAAGTTGAATACACTGTTCAACTTTAAAGTGAAAACAACAGATCTTTGATTAGGGTCACGAATTAATTTTCATTATGTACTTCTTTCTCTAACGAGGATATCTGTTCGGAGAGTCGGAAATTTTCCCTCCTGCAGTGGATCAGATCGGCATCGGCCCGTTCCAGCCGCTGCTTGTAAGAGTTGATCTCAGCCAGCAGTCGGTTTTGTTCCTGCCGACCTTGTCGCTCAATCCTCTCTGCCAGAGACTTGGCACTACTGACCTCCTGCTCAGCAGCATCTTTCTCAAAAAGCGTCCGCGTTAAGTCGCTCTGCAAGCTCGCTGCAAACCAACCGCATTGACCGTGTTAAAAATGTCTAAACATTTCTCATTTCAGAGCATTGTTAGAAATTATTACATATTGCGGCACAAACGTTTCTAAATTAAAATGTTGAACTTTAAGAATTTTTGGTCGTTTTGAATTATATTTTACTCACAAGTTTTGTTTTGCAGCTGCTTTCTCAGGTCTTCGATAATGGACTGTTTCTGAACTAGGTCTCTCTTCAGTTCGAGGATCTCGCGGCGCTGTTTCTCCGACTCTAGCTGGGTCTTGTTCGCCACTTCCCACTGCGATGCTACGTCCGCGGAGAGCTGCTCCACCTGCTGGCTGTAGCGTCTCTCGATCTGTTGTTTCTCCTCTATAGCCCTTCTGTTTGCATCTTGACAGGCTTCCCTCAACTTGTCATTCCGCTTGTCGAGCTCATCCATTAGTCGTTTGATCTCACCCTGAGCGTGAGCCTTCTCGTAGTCCGCCTGCTGCAGCATGTCCACGGCCCTCTTGGCCTTCAGAACCAGATCGGTCTCTCTCTCGCGCAACGACGTAAAGTCCCTCCTTAACTCCTCCAATTTCACTTCTAACTCCCTCTTGTCTCTGAGAATCTGGTCGACATGAAGTTTCATCTCCGGGTCAGTTTTCGTGCACCTTTCCGAAAGTTTTTGCATCAGGCTCTGGTTCTCTTCCTGACTTTTCTTCAACTCTATTCGGCTTTGAGTCAACTGAGCCTCCAGCTCGCTTATTCGTGACTCGTAAACTATACTCGGACCCTCTAAAGATCGTAGCGAGTATTTAGGCTCAGAAAGCTGGGATGGCGATTTCACCGCCAGCTTTCGACAGTCCTTATCCGACTCAATATCCGCCTCTTCGATCAGACACTTGATGAAATTTTTGTCGTGTAACTTCTCATTCTCGGCGATCACCTATTCAAATTATTTTCAATCAATTAACAAAACTCACCTTCAATTATAAATCATCATTAAAAATTTTCCTATCGCTACACGGTTAATTGTAAATTTTGTTTTTAATTTTTAGTTTGTTAATGCTTTTTTGCATACTTCTCGAACTTTGCCAAGAAGATTAGCCAACTCGTTTCGACAATACTGAGATTCCTTTTCTAACTGCTGGATGTACTCCTCCTGGTGTTCGATGTACGACACAACTTCAGCGGGCGCAGACTGGTTGTCCCCGTTTGCAAATGACAGCATGTTGTTGGAGGTGGCTTTGAGATGTAGATTCTTCGATCGAGCTGGATAATATTTGCTTTTCAAAAGCGAAGACTTTCCCTTGTAGTTATCACTCATGATGCTGCGGTCGTCGGTGTCATCCCCCGACTCGTTAACGCGAAAACTGCTGTCCTGACAGTTGCGTCTGGTTGAATAATTTGAAATATAATTAAAGCTATAGATAATTTTGTTTTATAATTATTAAATAAAAATTTGTCATTTTTTTATCATTTTTCTCAGTAACACAGTAATACAATTTATTGTTTAAATTGTTTTATCGACAAACCTTGGTAAACTTTTGAAAGAGTAAGATTCAGCTAGCAGGTATTTCAATTTAGAAACAGCTTCTCTATAAGCTACTTCCGTATAATCGAAAGGCTTTTTTCTCGCCGAATCCAGTTTGCTCAGCCCATTCATTTTCCTGTCCAGAAATATTCAATAAATAAATATAACTAAATAACAGTAACATAATGACAAATGGTTATTCTTTACTTTTTTCTTCAACAAGTTTAAATTAGTTCAAATTCAAACATACAAGTTGAAATTACTCTTGTTGCTTTTGTCAAATTGAATATCAGTCTGACTGTATTTCAAACCGCACCACTGTGCAGAATTCGTATTACATAAATGTTGCACGAAATGAATTTCAACATGAAACACTGTCGCTAACGCTGTCAGTCTGTTTTGCAAAATGACAGTCTATTTTCGCTTAAATTTCATACGCGTTCTGTAACGATTTGTTTTCTTTCACGCACTCTTTATTATGTATCGATCCACTTCGAACCAAGGACCGCACATGGCATGTCATATTCATTTTAGCTTTCAAATTTGTATGAGCTTTTATTTACGAGCTGAACTAAAACAGTAAATCAATCGCAAATAAGTTAACATCATTAAATGAGTAATAAAAGTACAATAAAATATAAGCTTGATGTTACACAAAAAATACCAATAAACAATTAAGGCAACCTGAAGATTGAACTTTACAATTTACATACATAATTTATTGTACAGTTTTTAATCTATATAATTGAACAATTAAAATCGGTTTCAAAAAGTATAATATTATTATACGTACCTCGATTTCATACGTTTGAATCTTCCCAACCCACTGGTGGAATCGGAATGTGTAGAAACAGAATTTTGATAGGTGGAAATCGGGGTGGAAGAAAGATCGGCGTGGCGAGCGTGATGTCGGTTTAAGTTGTGAGTCGCGAGCATTCTGTCGACGGTGTGCCTCTGAGAGCAGCCGTCGATTTGCATATAAGCTTTGAAGAGATCGATACCAGGTCACGCAATCCGGCAGGTTCGTTTGAGGCCGAGAGCCCTTTGACTCGTCGAAACTCGCGCAGAGCCTGGCAGTGAATTGCGTGTGAGTGAGCGATCGGGTCTTCGGAGGGACAGGCACCGTACCATCGCGTGTTCATCATTCTTCGGCCGCAAAAAAATTTCACAGCGCTCATCCAACGGAATGAGATTCGGCTGCCCATTTATTTCCACCCCCTCATTTTTAAATGGACTTTGATTACCATAGAGTCTAACGTTTGAAAAATTACAAGCCAAAAATAAATTGTCCTGAGTTCATTTCACATTTTTTTATTTCGTTTGTAGTTATATACATATTAGATACGAAAACTAAAGTAGAAGGTAAATCTAAAAAAAAAAAAAAAAAAAAAAAAAAAAAGAAAACGTTGATAACGTTAACGTCAACACGAATCTCGTCATGATCAAGCAAACAAACAAATCCTTCCATGCTGCGAGCAACGTGCTCTCTGACTCGTGCAATTGCGCCAACTCAAACAATTCAGAGCAGTCCTTTCATTTCCTGCATAAATTGCATATACGCGTCGTCCTTTGTCTTAGACTGTTGAGGCTGGACGAGCTGCGCCTCTGGCAGCCTCTCTATTATCCGCGGTATCGTACTTGGTTTCCTTTTATCGTCCCTTTTGACTCTCAGCGACGTAGGCAAGAACCTCGTGACGTCAGCCGCTAGATTTCGTATCTGCGGCTTGGCCTCGATCGTTGATGAGCTCTTGCCATCCTTGTCCTTTCGATTGATAAGTTGGGGCGCCGCGGTCAAGACGTTAGGTGTCTTCGGCTGAGACGTCGCGTTGCCAGGTTGATTTTGCATCTGCGCGCCCGACACGTTTGTCATCGGCATCTGCATCGGTGGGGGTGGGATCCGAGGCATGCTCGGCGGTCCTGGACGAAGCAGTCGTGGCATTCCCGAAGGAGGTCCAGGCGGTAGTCTCATGCCAAGACGAGGCGGGGGTGGTGGCGGCATCCTCAGGTGCATAGGAGGTGGAGGCGGTCGATAAAGCAGCGGGGGCGGAGGCATACCCATCGGAGGCATCGAATGATGATTTGAGATTCTGGACTCCATCGCACCCGGTGGCTCCAGATCAATGTCCATCTTGCCTGATTTTGAGTTCTCATTCTCTTCCAGCATGGAGAGCCTAGCGTTGAGATCTTGCGCTCGTTCAGTCTCGCGCTTTTTATGAACCACCTCCATCTCTCGCATGAATTGGTCGATATCCTGCCCAGCCATTGCGAGCATCTTTTGTTGCAGCGTCGTTGGTTTCTTTGATGTCGTCTCATCCTTATCTTTGTCCCAGTCTTTCTCGTCTTTATCATCTTTATCGTCAGCGAAGCGGATAGACTTTGATTTGAGCGGAGCGTCCCTTGGCTGAAAAATTGATTCGCAATTAAGTTTTTTTTATCGATCCTTTCTTCTTCATTTTTCTGATAATTTTTCATTTGATTTTTTATTTGCCTTACCTTATCGTTAGGTTCATCTTCATCGCTGCTGAGTTCTGGGGGTGGGAAAGGTGGAACACCCGGCGGATCCTTATTTGGAGTCATGCCTGGCGTCATTGCCGTCGCGTAGGCACTGGTTTTCTTTAAAATACTTGGCGGGATTGGGATGTTCATCAGAGGGTGTTGCTGAGGTAGATAGTGTTGATGCAACGGGTACATGTGAACCGGAGGCTGAGGCATGTTTGGCAGAGGAATTTCTGACGTCATTGAACCTTGGAACCCACGCGCGTCAGTCCCAGCAGACGGCAGGGGAATCTCGTCTACCTGGACTTGTTGTGCGTGCCTCACAGCTTCAAAGTACGAAACCAATTCCATCCTCCGTCGTTCGTATTGAAGCAGTTGATCTTTCAACTCGGACCATTTTTCTTGATCGTCTTTAGCCTGAAATTGAAATCAAACAATCAATTTAACAGAAAAAATAATTCAAAATTCCAATTCTAACTCTAATTGTTTAAATTCTAAAAAAAAAGAAACAAACTTTTTGATACTTACATACATCTTAAGTACCCTATCCAAAGTTTCTTTCAATTTTTTCCGTTTGTCCTTCAACACTTTTTCATTCAACGGCGGAGGTTGCATGACGTTATATTCTGTAAAACGAAAATGAAAAAAATAAAAATTACAAATTACATGTAACAAATTACAAATTTGTTGGTTCAAAACATTTTGACATCGACTAGACAACTCATCTCACCCATTTGATCGATCTTTTCCATCTCTTCAATTATTTGTGCTGGATCTTTTCCTTTCAAGACAGCGGCTCTGACAAGTTGCCTCTGTTTTTTGTTCTTCTTAAGCTCTTTTTTACGAGCTTCTTTTCCTGAAAAAAAAAAAAAAAAATTCAATCTTAGTAAAATAATCTTACAAAAGCAATAATAATTTGTCTGACTATTTAAAACAGTTTGACTTTTAGAGGCATTTTAAATAGTGCAATTTTTCAAAACTTGTTAGTTAAATAATATTGACTTAATAATTGAATAGTAGTAGTAGTAGTGATTATGGTTCCAGAGATGACTCTCTATAAAGACCAATACACATAATAATCGAATACGTAAAGATTTTATTTCTTTTAAAACATTGTCATAACAAACGAATTGAGGTTAACTTACTTGCTTGGTCCGTGGGATTCATGTATTTACCACTTTTCGTGGTATTTATCGAACGACGGCCCATCTTGGATGTGAGCTAAATTCCTTGCACTTTTAAAAAATCAATTACGTTACATTCAAAATATTAATTTCATTGAGTTCACTTCAATTCACTTTGACAAATTCGACTCAAAATACGACACGACTGTTTGCTACGGCCGAATGCTGCCGAACCAGTTGCAAGCAATTGCAGCATCCATCTTTGCCGACACGATTCATGAGCTTGATGTTAACATATCTTTTCATCAGAGGGCGCTAGAAGGGACAGATGCAATTTTTTCCCCCGAAAAAACAGGGAATTTCTCGTTTTTATCTTTTATTGAAAATCCTTCTTGAGAAAACTTTCAACTTTTTGTTTATTTTTAAATTATAATCTTTCTTAATCAACTTTTTATGAGACTAAAACAGTTAAATTTTGTTTTTGATATTAAAAAATAATTTTATTTATCGTTGAGATGCCTTTCATTGGCATATATCAATTTTCAAAATTTATATAAATGATAATCGATTTTGAACCCGAAAGTTCGAATAACCTGGTCACTAAACTTTGTGGTCTGCACCTATCTCTTGGAGAAGGTGGATTAAAAATTCAATCGATATTGCTGTCGATATTAAATTCTTGTTCACATTCTTGACAAAATCATTGAAAATCCGATATAATCGCATGATATGTTAAATCAATTGCAAAAATTTATTATTTTTAATATTGTCTTTCTGAGTGCATGATTAATCATATCACACAAACAGGTACTTCTCATTGAAACAATAATTATTATAAAAATTGATTAAACATTAAATAGATAAATTGAAAAATAAAAAAATATTTTCAATAATGTTAAACAAATAGACATTCATCATTGCTCTCCTTTGCTCGAACCATTTTGGTTTAATTTAAATGTAAAAAATGTTTAACCGTTTTTAAAAGAGACTAGAAAAATGTTTTCCTTCATCAAAAAAACGAGTTCACATTTGCGGGTAGATTACATCATTCTACCCGCAAGAAATGACTCGTTTTCCTGGCTAGTAGTACAACAATATACTATTTCTAAAACATTACTTTTTGCACTGTTTCATTATTTTTCAAATTATTTATACAAAAATTGTGTCCAGAGGAAAAATTCAAGCTTGACTTTATCATGACTTTACCGTAATTATGAGGATTTAGTATTTATTCTAACAAAAAAAGAAATTTGGTTCCAGAGTTTATTGAAAGAAAACATCAAAGAATTTGCATCATCAAAGATCGTCGGACAGGAAAAACGACATTTAAAGTTGATTCGTTTGATTAAGAATCTAGTATGAATTTGTTTCAAGTACCATATCAATCTGAAAGCTTGAGCCTTGAAAATTAGCGCGCAAGGACTGCCACGATGTTTCCGTTTTGATGTAAAAATAAAAATCTTCTCCGTTAGAAAAGAAGCCGCAGGTCGATCGTAAGTGGGTTATCAAGAGTAAGAGCCTCGAAAGCAATTACGAGGCTTTCTGCCGGACATCTCGGTTGTGCTGGATGTCGCATAAAATCGCGGCCCTCGACTCGTTTACAATCGGCGTTATGATTATGGGGAAAACAACGAGTTCATATTGAATTTCGTATCAGCCGCGGTGGCACAACTTTTTCAATACCTCAAGCAATCTGAATTTCCATCACGAGACACTGCGTTACAGAAAACCAAATTAAGCGACTTCATTTTAATACAGCCGGATAACTTTTTGCCTTCCTTTTTTACTTTTTTTCTCAACTTTTATTTTAATCTGAAAGATGTCCAGTACATATATATATATATATATATGTATACCACATATATATATGTGTGTATATAAATATATATATGTACATACCAATATATATGTACATTTACCAATATACTTACAAACAAAATATATGTAAAATTAAAATTAAAAAAAAAACGAAATACATTTTTTTAATGTCAAGATTAAATTTGAAACAAAAGTTTATTCCAACTAACTGTAATGATAATACATTTGGTTCATCTTGTTCGCAGTCTGATGATCCCTGAAAATGTGTCAGAAATATTATCCTAAATAAAATAGTTTTATCCAAGGAAGTCGGAGGGAAGACTTAGTTTTTTGTTTCCAACGATGTAACGGAGAAATAGCCAGGGCAAAACTTGGAAGTATAATATTCCGGGATGAAAAAGTTTAGCGTAAAAAAGAATTTGCAAATGTAATTATGAAATGTCGTCTGGCCTAGTTTTGTACGAGACACGCCGTAGTGAATGTTTTCAGTACACAGTTAATTAAGAGCTGAAATTGCTAATTGTTGGAGAATCGTTGGAACTTTTTTAATCTTATGAAATCTTAAACATTTTCATTCATTTTCATAAAAAATCAAAAAAAAAAAAATAAATAAACAAATAAATAATGAAAAACAAAAAATACATTTAACAAAATAATGCTAAATAGAGTAAAGATAGTAAAAAAGTAGATTAATAATTTTATCAGAAGACAAAAATGGTGAAATATTTTTCCTGTCATGAAAAATGTTTATCCTGATTGAAGGATTTTGTTTGTTCTGCAATTAACTCATTGGCTGGGTTAATATAAGATTTGTATTATATTATTATTTCTCGTTTTTGTAAGGAAAATAATGATACGTAATAAATATGAGTATATGCACGAGACGAGGAGTATGTGTCTAACGAAGCAAATGTGCAAACCTAATGGATTCGTTAATATGATAATGCAAATATCGTTGTGTGCATAGTGCGCGCACAGAGCATTAATGATGCGGTTATGAAATATTGCGAACCATTAATTCATAACAATCCTTATTTCATGTAAATCCTAAACCTGACCCGAGAGAATAAGTTTCAAAATATATAATTAATACCAAATTTGATTGCAAAATAAAATTTGAAATTGAAACTCATCGCGAGTCAATATTGATTATCACTTTTCATTTCACATAATCAGCTTATAAACCACGGAGAGTGTATATTTTACTTATAATTATTAGAAACAGGTGAACATTTTCGCTTCCAAAACGTCTATTGGAAATTGCATCAATTTTTAATATCAAAACTTGGCTAATCGTCTTTCGAAAGAGAATACTTAATCACTTTTTGAAAAGTTAATTTTGGTGTCTTCATTAGAAATTAAAACGAAATAAAAGCATTTTGAAAAATGTCAATTAACATTGTCGTTTTGTAATAAATAATTTTTACCTTGTAATTCATATTTTTGTTTGAGGAATTTTTTGGACTGAAATAAAATTGTTTAAAACTTTTAGATAGAAAACAATTTGAAACTGTACCAAAGCTGATATATATTGGAAATGTTGGCAGGGGTTGATGAATTGTATCTCGTCTCGTTTTAAATAAAGAACGTAATAACGGGCCATGGAAAAACATCGAGTACAGGATAAGTTTAAATATTTGACAGGCGTGACCTGAATAGAATACCTTTACATTCCGATTGATGGTGAAGATGTGTAATTATATTAACAGAGATGGATCAAAATGGTTCTGATACTTTTTATACTTTTATTTAAACTTCTTACAATAAATTCATCGAAAAATAAAATATAATTAGGAAAAATAGATCATAAAAGTAATTCTTAATATAGTGGAATGATTCCTTTTTTGTTGATTTTTATCTGTAAAGGAAAAAACCTTTTTAAATTTTCAATATTTGAGAATATCCTTTTTTTTTTGCAAAAAATCACTTCTCGAAATAAAATAACGTTTTCATGTTTGGGAAGATTTGAAATTTCAAATAGGGTGGAATTCCGATTAACAAGTACAAAATTAACAAAGATTAACATTTAGTATACAAAATTTCAATATTCGCGTATAACAGAAGGGTTTAAATTTGTTGTTAAAGTTGTTAAATTAGATTGTGAATTTATTTAAACTAAGTTTAACTAATGTACTCTCAATGGAATCTAAATTTCCATAATTTGATTCGCAACCGCATGTACATGCGTCTTACGTCCAATTCTATAGTAGCTTAACATCAACATGTCATGTATGTAAACTGTCTAACCAAGAACAAAAATGCCTACTTGCCTCTACCAGCAAAATTTAACTCAACAATTCTAGTAATTTCACTAAAAAGCTACATTGTTTCATTCTGGCTAGAATGAAAAATTAAAATTAAAGACGAGCGATTTGGTTCGTTTCTATTAAGTGCGTACACTTTTATTTATTTTTAATATTGCTGAGCTTTTTTGTTTGTTTTCGATTGAACTGAAAACTTATTAGTTGGTCCTTGATTAAAAAACGCCTCTGAAAAAATTTCTTTTTATAAAACAATCAATAATCAAACAAACCAAGAACAAACAAAAAATAATAAAAAATGGTACAACTTGAGATTATTTTTCAATATGGTTCAATTCGTCGAACGTTGGAAAAATTTGCAAACTAATCTGAGCACGAAGCTCGCGGAATGATTTCTTATTCGAGGCTTTAATTAACAGTACATTTTAATTTGCCCAGGATGAAAAAGAGAGAATAAAATTGCGGATTGCAAATGCGAGACACTTGACGTGTGTTTTGTTTTTTTCGACTCGGCGAAGTTTGACGCGGATAAAAAGCTCGGAGATATTTACGTCGCGATACGCCCCCTTGTTTAGACGCGATGCACAATCCCGGCACAGCCCCATAAATCGGAAGACACGCGGTGCGATGCGAATCGCGTAACCTTAATCGCTTTAAGGTATATAAGTACCGGTAGCCGAGCGGTGACGTTAACACTTAATTCAATTGCGAAAATTGCATTACAGATATCCAGCTTTTTTAATCGTCTTACGTTTCTTACCCTCCACTGCTCAGCTCGAGTATTATTCTATCAGACAAGAAACGCCAACCCAGGGGTGAGGGAGGAACATTATTTTAAATAAATGATGTAACATCAAAGCAAAAAAAAGCAGAAACATTCTGAAAAATAAATTCTGTAGTCAAATCTTGTCGCATGATAAAATAAAATGTTTAAAATAAAATATTTAAAATAAAAGTATAAATAAGTGATTAGCCTTGCAGTAGATGATTGTCATCAATACTGAGATATCTTTTTTTGTAACCGGAACAAGAGATATTGGTTTATTGAGAGGTGTCAGCGATAATATAGTAGGAGGCGTACCGAGGTAGCTGCATTACATGAAATCTATATTTTTGCAAGCCCTGGCTCAAGATATCAAATCGAGTTTGTACTCCTTGCGATTTTATAATAACCATTTCAAACATCCGTTTGCATTGCTTGAGTTCAATTAAGAACTCCTAAAACGGATCATTTTCGATTCCACCAGAGTGAAAGAGAAAGGAAGTCTCGTGAATTTTTCGTCGAGTTATATTTGCAAGCTGCAATAAGGGCAAAAAAGATAAAAAGAAAGGGATGGTTTGCTGGATTTATTTTCTCGACAACATTTCATCCGTCCGACCGGGGAAGAGATTAATTTGATATTCAAATGAATGACTTTTTATGCGCGAATCGGAAAACGGATTGTTTTCATTTTTGCGCACAAATAAAAAGAAGAAGAAGAAAAAGTCGTGGCCGAAAGTCGGCACGACGAGTATGTTATATAACCCGATTATGCCGAAGTTTGCACGTTGAATGGACAATTTTATAGAGATGTTTGTCTTGCGAAAGCTCAGCGCGGAAAAAGCATGAATAAGCTTCCTTGTCGCTCAATAAGTCTATTCATTTGTCTGGCTTTTTCCAGCGAAGAGATACGAGACCGTGTTTCAGCTGGAATTCGTTTTTATAAAGACTGTATTTATGATAAAGCCCGGCGATTGTTGAAGCTATAAAATATGTGCCAACATTTTTACGTAACTCTTTGTTCGGGTATCCCCAAACTCGATGATAAATAATGTTATTAGGATTCTTTTTCCTACTTTTTATTCTTCTCAAGATTAGATTTCTCTTTTTACATTTTTCTTATTCGAGCTTAAATAATTTTTTTCTTTTTTCTTACCTTTTTCGTTGAGATTTTTATCCTGTACTGTTTTGCATTCAAACATACATTTTTATTCTTTCAAAAAAACACTAAAAAAAATATCAACATTATTAATTCAATGTTTTTCATTAAATGAGATGTAAAAGATTGTCATCAAATAGACGATTTATGGAAAGTTATTTGAAAAAGAGGTATTATTAGATAACCAATATAAAACGTATAATTTTAAAATTTTAACGATTTTTGTATTAAAAACAAAAGAAAATTGCAAATTCGCTTTCCTGCTTTAAAAGTGAATTGATTTCACACACTCAGTTTCAACGTCACTTTTTAATTGCAACTTTTCATTTCGTTTAATTGAAAAAAAAATATAATTTTTCTCCTCTGCATTGTGTAACGTGAAAACTGATTAGATTAAATACGTCTGATAAACCAAGCAATCATAATTGCCGGATTCCCACGGAGTAAAAGGGAACGGTAATGTGAAAACAATTTGTAATTCTAGTGGCGACGCTAAGCGTGCATTAGAATAATAACCGGATGATCCGAATTTATTTGTGCACGTGTGCGATGAAAATCCGCTGGCCTTTTAATCTTGCGGAAAGTTTTTCACGAATCGCCGATACTGCGCGCGCCTGCAAAATAATTCATACCAAAAAGTCTGTACCCGATTTACGGCCGCGAAGAAAATAACGAGAGCAATTCAATAATCTCACGCGCGGCTTTTGCAACTCAACGGAATTAAAGATTAAAATTTATACACCTATTTATATATATCTATATATATATATATATATAACCCACCTCGAGCATCATTATATCATATTCGCTCGTGATTTTTCGTTTGCGGTTTTATTAAGCCATTTTGGTTTTTATATTATGAGGAAAAAAAGAAGATGAAAATAATTGTAGAAATTACGTTTCCATAAAATGCGTTTCACATTAAAAACCTCGTTTTCGTTTTTTAGCAACGAAGTAGAAGAAAAAAGTTGCAATTATAAATAATGAAAAAAAAATAAAAATAGATTAAAAGAAGTTTAAACATAAAAAATTAAAAATAACTAAGAATTGCGCAGAAGAGTGTAATTGAAAGTCGTTATTGTGTTTTTTTCGTCTTGATTTACTTCACGAAAAAAAGAAAACATTCTGAGCGTGTTTCTTGGATTGGCGATTGCGTTTCAAATTTAATTGACTGTTGCAATTAGTGAAAGAAGGGGCGAGTGGCAAAAACGAAATAAGATCTCGCAAAGTTCTGTGTAAAATTCTTGTGTGCACTTGTTACATTTTTTTCTACAGTTTGTATACTTTTCGTGTACAAAATTTCTCTGATCTTTTGAACAATTTTTCTCGGACCGATAGTTTTCAAACAGTGGTTTTCGGAGGTGCAGATATAGACACGTACAATTTGATGAAAAATATTTTAAAATCGACGAAGAAGTTGTTTTTTTTTTCACATTTTTATTCATTTTACGTTGCTCTTTTTTCTTTCAACTTTTTCATCCAATTTTCTATATCAGATGAATTTAAAAGTTACAGATTAAAAGTTGCAGATGTCACTCTTGATTTAGTATGGGACTTTACGACCTTTGTCTTGTGCGGTCCGAAGAACAAACAAACTGAACACGAATTACAGAGACGCGAACCAGTCCGGTATAATTTCAGTCGAACAATTTCGACCATTAACATTACGCTCTCAAGTGTAATCTGTTTGCTTAACCCATTTTCTAAGCTTTACCTCCTCTCGATCTTATTTTCAAAGATAATACCTGATTTCAACTGGTTTTGAATATATTACATCTGAATGAAGGGCCATTCGAATGCAACAAAGAACAAACTAATCAAACCTCGAACATCTTCTAAATTACGCGAACTATTTATAATTTAAAACACTCAGATTGTTTATTTTTCATTTTATTTGTCTAAAAATATGCACAAAAGTAACGTGAAATAAAATAATCAATCATTGTCCTATAGCTATGTCAATTCGTATATAAAATGAAAATAAAAAATGTTGACGAAAAATTATTTTTATATTTCCTGCCAGACCAATTTTTTTTCAACCGAAAGAATTTTTGATCTCGCCATTTTCTCATTCAAAAAATGTCAAAATCCGTCCGAACGAGATTGATATTACAAAATCATTATTTTTCCCGTCATAAAATTTTACAAAGTCCGGTGAATAAATTCAGGTTTGCCTTGAGAGAAATTTTTCACACTCAAGATCTGAGTTATCGCTTATCCCTGTCATTTAAATGCTAATTCGGGGTCAAAGTTGGACAATCGAAGCTCGACCTCTGTATAACGTGACCTCTATTCAATAACTTTGTTCGCATTTTTTTTCACCGCGCTGGATAATTCTGCCGGCGATTTTGCCGGGTTAAGGATTGAGAGCGTTTTCGTGTAGGTGATAGAGCGCTCCGCTGTATCGTATTTCGTATGAACGTAATCCGCGAAAATTCATATAAGAGCTTCGGGTACTTGCGCCACCGCTTTGTTTCCACCGTGCAAAGGTATTTACGACACACGTTTAAGTGAAATTTAAATTTGGCGTTATTGCGCAAATTAAAAAGCTGCGCCTCGCAAAACATTATCATTTCCGAATAGTAAATCTCAGGATAATCTTATACGTTAGATAAATTGCGAGAATTTAATTTCTGTTTTCTTCTGTGTCTTAGAACAATTGTTTCATTTTGTAATTTGTTCAAATTTCTCAATTTGATTTATAAGATGAGTAATTACTTTGAATTTAGTTTGTAATCAAAACGTTTTTTTATGTTTGATCGTGTAAAAAAGGCGTATTGAATTAACTTTTTTTTAATTAAAGTAAGAAAAAAAGAATGAAAGATCAATTAACGATAATGCAGTGAGAAAAATGAACTGATGCAGTATCTGTTCTCGCAGTAGCAATAAGGGAAGGGATTGTAAATCTTTATAGCTCGATGTCCATTGAAATTTACGATATTTATTGATGGAAAAGTCGATTTGTGCCAGGGCGATTATTTTTATCGCAAAATTTATTACCAACAAATGAAAATAACTTTTCAATTTGGTCTTTGTGTTTTTTATATTTATCTTATCGAAAGGGTGAAATGGAGGAAAAGGGTCAAGTGTTCGTTTAGGATATTTTAGCAGGCATTGTTCCAGCCAAATAAAAACGTTAGTAGTGCGTCTGTCAAGCAAGTTTTTTTTTTTTTTTTTTTTTTTTTTTTTTTCATTTAATTCGCGCAGCTGCAACGGGATTTCAAGCCATTTTTAGCTTACGTCAGCATGTGTCTGTCAACTCGCGAGACGTTTATCGTAGATTGTCAGCATCGCTTGTTTTAATGCCAGTATCCGTTTGACGTGGGATCTCTCACTTCATTACGTCAAATATATTAATCATAATCAAATCTTTCAACTCTCATGTAAAACTGAAATCAAAATTGAAATAAATCATTATTTGTAATCCAACCATGAAATATTAAAAAATTGCAAATAATGAATCAGAGAAAACAGTTTACGTAAAAATCTAAAAATTAGTCAAAGAAACTTACTGAATTATTCATTGCACGATGTACAAGTTCAAAAATGTTGTAATTTTCATCGATATTGTGATATTTTTTCCGTTGAAATGTTGCACTTGAAAAAATGTTTTGTAAGGGTTCATTAATTTTGACTAAAAATGTAATTTGTCAACGCTTTAGTATACAGTTAATTATAACGAATTCTAAAAATTTGAACAATTTGAAATTTTATGATCAATAAAATATATCACACTTTTCGCAAATCCATTTCAGAACGGTGAAATGAAAAATAGAAGAACCGCCTTGGTTGACAGGTAAATGCATTTCCAGCTCACGAACTTGCCAGAAGTCACAATAATGAAGTTCTTCCATCTTTTTTACCACGTTGGAGAAAATTCGAGAGCATGAAAAAGCCCCATTTTGGCGGGATGCATTTGGATTTATTAGGTTGTTACAGTTTTTTACATTATAATAGCCGCCGGTCACTCGCCTTTAAAAGCCCGTTAGGATGCATATTGTTTTTTTAGTTTGTGCACCATATTTTATTACTTTTTAATGCACTGAATATTGGGGTAAGCTTCCAATCCAATTTTTATGAAAAAAATAACGCGATAAAACGAAAAACAAAACTAATAAAAATAAATTTAAAAAGTATCATTTATAGAATAAAATGAAAAAAAATGAAAATTTTTGATCGATTTGATTTGAATAAAGATTATACATATTCAAAGTGAAGAGACAACATTTTGTAATAAGATTTCACGAGTTTTGGTCGCAACTCTAATATTTAAAGCGCATCTCGGATTATTCAGAAATTGGATTTATGTTTAGGAAGAAGGGAAAACATGCTTGACGTTTTGCCGGGAACCTTTATGTACACAACGCGGGGCAAGAAATGAGGAAGAATAAAGGGGCAGGATTCGCATAGGAGCTCCGCTTGTCGTACATCGCCGAGAGCTCGTGCACATTTAATGCATGCACCGACCCGAAATCAAAATCAAGTGCGAGATTTATTTGTCGCATCATTCGTTCGCCGCAGAATAGTTTGTGTCGCATTTTGTTTTGCACGCCACCGAGAGGCGCTCGCTTGGAACTCGCGCGTCGCTTCTTGCCCATGGAAAACCGCATTCAAATTTTGCAAAAGTTTTCGAAGCGATGCACAAGTTTTTTTCGCGCACGTTCAGCAGTTTTGCCGACCTACATTTTATCTATTTTTCAACAACTCAACTTTTCACAACCATTTTTGTTACATTTTTTCTTTGTTCCCTAATTCTTACAATAATTATTATAAACATTGCTCTCCCCTGCCTTTTCACTTTGAATCAGAAATTTGAATTCATTTTGAATATGTGTTTATTAATTATTATTTCTCTTCATCATTTTATAATGTTATTACTCAGTACTTTTCATTTTCAATTTTATAGTTATCAAGACTATAATTATCTGATTTAAATTTCCGGCGGATGGAAAAGTGAAAATTTGTTATTATATTCTGATACATATCATAATTAGGTTTGTAATTCAAGGAGCAACCTATTAATGAAACCAAAATTCATATAAACGTTGAATCCAAATTTGATTGTGTTTGTATTCAATTAAACAGCGGAGCAGAGAGTTATCGTGTGTGATGATGTAATTTTGCAATTATCTCAACTGTTTTTGAATGTACATCATGATTGAAATTTTTGTGAATAATTTTTTCAATTTACTCAACATTGAATGGTGCATGCAAATTTAAAAGCTTTTGTCTAAAATAATAATACACTTTTTACGAAATGTTATAGCTCTTTAATAAATGTTCCGTAATATATTAAACAATTTGATCGAGCTATAAAAAAAAATTATTATTAAAAATGATGCAACTGTTACAATGTTAGAATTAAAACAATTAATTGCAAGAAAAAAGTATGTACACCTCTTTTCTGATATAAATAATATGAATTAAATGAAATTTATACACAATTATTGTCTTCTTTAATCCATTTTGTTCTATTACGAATTTATATTACTTTCCAACCATTTTATTTTGAACTATTATCATTATTTTGTCATACTTTATTTATAAACTGTTTATAATTTCAACGGAAGAATATTATTTCCAAGAAAAATTTATTCGTTTTTTGGAGCAGCCAGATTTTTTATTGAATCTTAAGTGAATCATTAAATCATGAAATCATTAAATTAAAATTGAATCATTAAAAAAAAAACGTTTCTGTATAACCATTTTCTGAGCATTTTATAATGTTTTCCATACTTTAGACATTCACCGGTTAATTTTCATATTTTGTTCTAAAAAAACAAACAAAACATTATACAAAAAATTGAATTTCTGAGGATTACAAAAAAACTAATTTGTTGAAATTTGTTTTCCATTTGTGTTTCAATGTAAAAAATGTATTGCTGTCCATCAGGATTGTTTGAATTGATTTTTCATGTATGAACAATTAATTGCAAAAATGAAAGATGTTTAAAATTGTTTGAACTTGATGTGAGAGGCAATTCCGACTGATACAACTTCATCCTGGCGAGATAAATTGTCGAATACAAGCTCGATGGACCTGGCATAATAAAGTAGACTTGCGTGAGCGACGGGGACGCTCGAGCGACGTTTCTCGGACGTTTAACGGTGAATGAAAGCGCGTGCGATGGACGGCGTCGCGCGCACCAAAGTGAAACCGTACCAATCGGCCGAGCGCAGCCTCGCTGCCTGTCAGTGTCAGTTGAACGCGAGCCTCCGAACCGCTCAGCTCTGTGTTCGCCGCTTGTTTACGATACTGCCGCGTGCAACAACGTTCCGCTCAATGAAACTGCCGGGCGATCTGCGACGTGGGTGAAATTGTGATTCGCGATGTAGTGATTCTCATCATCTCCGAACAAACAAACAATTTAAAAAGTAAATACCCAAAAATTAACACAACTCAGAACACACAAAGCATCAAGTCCGGTTTGGATGACATTTTTAAAGGCCTGCTGGAAAGTTTGCTCTCGCTTATCGAAGACCCACTGTTGTTTAATTAATGCGATTATAATGTGTCTTTTTTTTTTCATCTTTGAAACAAAATATTTCTGTCCCAAAGATAAGCAATTCAATTGGACAAAAGTGTCAATAACAACTCACCTCTTCATCATTTTCATTTTCATTGTATTTATTCATTAATTTATTCTTTTTATTTTATTGCTTAAGGAAGAAAAATAATAATGATCAAATATATAGATATATATTCTTTTTCAACGAGAGAGTAAAAAGAAATTGGACAAATAGCTCCTCGATTAGAAAGTAAACGAAACGTCAGTGTCGTTTGATGTTTGGATACACTTGTCAGGGAAGACGCTTGGAAATAATGTGAGCGAGCTATTGAGTCATCGAAAGAATATGCTTTTAACGAGGCTATGAGACAAAGCGTCACTGGACGTTCATTATCACCACTCGGCACGATCAATTTAATTAACCAGCCATACGTCGTGTCGCCGAAAAATTTGTACAAGAAAATATTTCCGTGGCGTAGTGATAGCACGTCCGCTATTTTGATTGAAAATAAAGAAGGACGGCGATACACTAGTAATCAGAGGCATGACGAAACAAAATTTTGAGACAAAAATAAAAAATATTGTCGAAGCATGAGTTGCAATGGAGATGAATTAAATTTGTTACTATGCTGTGCAAACGACGTTACACGAATCACTGACTTGTGTGTCAAAATCAAGTTTCGACAGTCTCTCTCTCTCTCTCTCTCTCTCTCTCTCTCTCTCTCTCTCTCTCTCTCTCTCTCTCTCTCTTTCAAAAAAAGAAAAAAAAGGCAATGTTATATTGTGAAATAAAGTCGACTTGGAAATTGATATGAGTTAAAGTTTAATTACACAATTTTAAGACTTGAAAATACTAATTGATTCAAGATTGAACATTTGGTTTTTAATTTGATTCAAATGATTTTATTGAATACAAAGAACAAGATACAAAAAGTATAACAAAAGAAAGGTGTTTGAACAAGTTAAATGAAAGACACTTGAAGAAATGGAACAAACAAATAAATTTAGATTTAGAATCAAAAAATAAAAGAAGCCGAATTTAAATGTGTGAAAATGTTATGACAGGCTTTTAACTGTACAGCATCCTGGTACGGACGGTATCGCAAATCTGAAATCAACGATGCTTCTTTTGCGCTGTTTTATGTCCGCGCGAATGGGATAACGCGCGTTGCGAATAACTCGTGGCGCATCACAAGCCGTGATCTGAACGCTCGAATATCGCAGAAACCGCCACTTGGAGGATGTCAGCGGCGCAGTAATTATGCGGAGTTGCTCCTTCCGCGTTGGACGCCAAGCCTCACCGATTCGCACATAGTGAGTGTTTATTTAAATGCACTTAAATGCATTTTTACATCACAACGACGATTTTTTGCATAATCGAGTTATTAAATTATTAGCAGGAAAAATTTTGATGCAACATTCATGACAAATTCAAGTTGGTAAAAAAAGTCTCAAACAAGTAAGATCAGAGGTAGATGAAAAAAAAAAATGATTTTTTTTTGTCATATTTACATGTTAAATTTATGCGAAAAAATAATCAATTAAAGATGAACGTTTTTATAATCAAGATTTGATTTTAAAAATTAAAATGCGAAAAGTTTTTAAAATCAATTGTTTTCAAAATGAACGAAACAGTGGGACGAACAAAAATTTATTTTGCAAAATACAACAAATGAAAATAAAAAAAAATCGTGATGGATTCAAAACTGAACTGAATGTTATTCCAAAGTAACTTTCATACCATCAAGTCCCATCGACTTTCCGCTCCAAAATTGATTCGTTTTGGGAGGAAAATTTATGCGGAAGACTGAACGCTTGTCAAGAAAACAGCGTCGAGTTATAGAACATATCCCGATTCTGGTGCCGCGGGAGTTCGTATTTTTTCGTTATCGATAATTCCCAGCGAAAAATCTGTTTTTCACGTTCCGCTAAAACAATGTTAGACATTATTTTGGCGATTTTTATTTCTGGCCACGCGAGAACGTAAAATAATGATAAATCCGAAATTTCATCGCGATATATATTTTTCATTTCACACTGTTGGATCGTCGAGTTGAATTTCAGAGTGCAGAAATCTGATAAAACGTCGCGGAAATGTATGTCAACGGGTATAAAATTTACGAGAAAAATAAAAAAAACGAGGTGAAAAAAAAAGAACACCATGAAAGTAAAAAAGAATTTGTTGATATTCATTTTGCTCAGGGCAGAATTTTCATCAGGACTACGTCTTTGTACGTGTCGCATTGTTTTGTGACTTTTCGGCGGATCTTTTATACCCGTAGGAGAGTAACTGTTGATCGCTTTTCGTGACGGCACGAAAGAAGCTTCCGTTCATCTGCGACGAGCCTTCTTTTTGCTTTCAGTTTCTGAAGAATTCGCTATCTTTTTTCTCTCTCTCTTTCTCTCTTTCTCTGTTCTGGACAGCTCGCATTTTCTTAGCCCGGTTAGTCCGGCCTGTCCTCGGGCTTCGAGCACACTTTATACGCGGAAGTAAAAAGGGGTCAGCGGCTTTGTTTAAATGAATAGACGCTGAATTGAAGTCCTTGCTTCATCACAGACGAGAAAACATTTGATAAATACTTCAAACAGTGAATGCACTTGAGCAGTTCCTATTTTTTGTTCTATCGCTGGACCGTAAAATAATAATCAAACATTGAAAAATTACTCCTTGGTTAGCAAACAGGTTTCTTTCTCAAAAAAAAAAAAAAATCTTTCATTTTATCTTGATAAAAAATGAAAATTGTAGTGTACAAGTTAGTCACGGCTCAGACACGAAAGTTTCTGATTGGTTGAGAAAAGAATTCGAGTTGGCTATATAGTTGATTTCAAACAATTTTCATTGGTTTAAAAATTAAACAACGATTATGTACAATCCTAGTAACGTTAGTAACAGTTTGTTAAGGAGATATTTAACTAATTTAAGTTATCTGTAATTAAAAAAAGTTTTTATAAACAATCAGATTTTGTATTGAATGATAATCGATTTTTATTCATTCTGTTACAAATCCCTGCTTGTAATGGCTGTATTATAATGTTGTTATTTGGCTTCTGATTGGTTCAAATGATTTCAGTTGAACGAGCAAGAAAAAAGAAGTTGGGTGAAATACATTTTATTTTTTTATTTAAATTTACAATCGTATCAACAATTGGTCAGAAGCTGTCACGTGGCTCGATAAAGAGAATAATTTTAGTTGTACACACCACTTGACGATCACAACAATTTGATTGCTAAAGCCCTGTATTTTGGTTATATACCAATAAAAAAATCAAGTTTGCGTCACGTGATCTGTTTGAACGAATCAGATTTGTAGGCATGACTATTGCATATATACAAAGCTCAGTCACACGTATGAACATATATTTTCTCGGTCATCAAGTGGTTAATTCACAAAATATATCCTTTAAAAAAAAAAAGAATACATACAAAAGAATGTATACAAAAAAGTATTTTCAGTAAAATTCGTAACTTTTTGTTAACTTCTGTAGTTAGAAAATAGATATAAGAACAGAGATATAAAAAAAAGTTAGAACAAAAGGATTAAAAATCATTAATTTTTTTAAGAATATTTTATATATAATTCGTTCTTTATTTGTATCATCAGAAAACTTAAAAATAAAATAAAATATTTTTTTCCAGCTCGATAAGAGCGCGCAACTGTCCTACATAATGATAATATTTGTTTTGAAAAATGATACAATAAGAATGTATAATTTTAACAATTAATTGTATAATGATAATTTTGTAAATATTTTAATGTTTTGGAAACGAGACAATTGGATAGTAATGGATTATTTAAGGTGTAAAACACGGTTAGTTATTTTTGGATGGGCAATCGAGGAAGCAAGAGGACCGAGCAGTTGAGATGTTGGGCGAATTACAGTTTCTGTAATGACCACAAGACCATTTCTCAAATTGTCTAGCATCGAAGCGAAGACGTACAATGTCTTTGGAAACACGTTGAATATGTATGCGACCACTTACTTGAGGAAATCATTTCATTCTGGCGAGTGAGTTCGTGCGTGCTAGAAAATTGGTCAGATATTGTGACCAACGATTCTCGTGAGAAAACATTTCCCGTTGGAATTTTTATATCAATTTTATTTGACCAAAATTGATATCCGTTTTTTTCTTTCATTTTCAGATCAATAAACAACCAATTAAATATATAATTAAATAAAACATCTACACTTCAATTCTTTACTTTTTTTAACTTTGTAACAATTTTATGTACGATAATTTTATTTGTAAAAAAGAAAACATTTATGAACATTTTTTTTTCTCATTTAAAGTCTCGGCAACTATATTTTTTACCTGCATACAAAGACTTCCGCGTCGAGTACAAAGTCTCTTGCATCGTCTAATTACAGATTATCTAATCGTTTAATGAGCTACGCTGTAATAAATTTTGTTATACATTTCTCAGAATGCGTATATATATATATATAATCATAAATAACGTATATGTACAATCGGGCGCATGAAGTATATATCTATTTCACATACATTGTAAAATAAAAACACCTATTAGTACTATATATGTAATAAAAATCAAATAACACATCATCACATACAATTGTTCTGATGAATCTGGGCCACAATTTCCACACAATTGAATCGTTTAAAAAATTAACAAAGAATTATATACTTTAAACATATTTCAACAAGGATAAAAAATTATACCTTTTGACATGAACCGTTTGTTCTTAACAGGATTACCATTTTAATAACTTATCATCGTTAAATAATATTCAAATATGTATTATTCTTGTCATTTTGAATTCATTTGTGAATTGTGATTGAATTCGTTTTTGCTTTTCAACTAAAAAATTGAAAGTTCTTTTCATTATCCGGAAATTAAAATAAATGAATCATTTGGAACGTATCCAGCATATTATATATAAATAAATAATATTAAATCCTGTGAAACTGTACCATTTTATTGAATATTGCGTTAAATGAGGTACAGATGAATAAACAAAACATATCGAATAAAAAACAATCTGAGGAAGTAGTTATATATATATCGTTCTAATTGAACACTGTAATTAAAAATATATAAATTCCAGATACTTAATCGATAACACATTTTGCATCGCATTTGGCATTCGAACAATGAATTCGATGATTTCATAAACGCATAAACGAATCAGGCTTGGGAGTATGCGCATTCACGTTTAATTACACGAGTGATTTAACGACATGTTTCGATGCGGTAATGAAAGTTCCCGTAACGTCGTTCGAAATCCTCGCAAGAGGGACTATCCGTTCGATTAGTGCAACGTTACTTTAAGTACGATTCACGTAATCCGATCGAAACTAATTATTACTCGTCGACGAAAGTTAGAGCAGCCAATAATGAAATCACGAAACTTTCGGCCCGAATGTGTCTCTGCGGCGAATGAAATTTTCGCATTTTTCCTTACTCGAATTTCCCGCACTCGAATCGAAAATCCAATCATTAGTCCAATTACCTTTTTTTGCCCACTCCCAACGTAAAATCGACATTATAATTATAATTGCAACTTGTGATAAATTATTCAGCATCGGGGGTTACGAAAAAGAAAAAAAAGAGTTTCGCAGCGGCCTCTCTTAATTGTTTTCAACGCGGGGCTTCTTTTTCTGTCTCCCACTGTTTTTTTCCTCGCATAAATAAAATGGGCTCTCAATTATCTCCGCATGGAATACAATTAGCCGTTTGAGATCAAAATTAAACAGTTCGAACCTTTTGTGATGGTGAAGGTTGCAATGAACCAACTTTTTTATCTTGAATAAAATGTAATCTAGCGACCATGCATATACACTCGTATGGCCCGAAGACCTCGCGCCAAAAATAGCGAAAATTTATGGTAGTCTGTCCTATTTGTGTCGTTGATTAATCCACCGTGTTTTTGGTAATTGCACCTCGGGCTTTTCAATATTCAAGCGAAACCGAGTTTTCATTAACGCAAAACAGCGTGCCATTAATATTTAGACTCGCGTGTAAACTCTCGGCCGAGAAAGAAAAATAAATGGGTGGCCGGCTTTTTGGTCCCGATAAAATTAATCGACGGCATCAAAATCAGAGAATAACGATATCGTGGGATGGGGAGGGGCAACGAAAAAAAACCATGTTGCAATGACGCAAGCCGAACAATGCGCCTCTAATAACGCGCGTTTTATAACGTTACAGAGATATTGGTTATGTTGCGTCAATTTTGCAAAGCGCTGTTTCGACATGAGCTGTATGTCGAAACTTATATACGTTGTGCATACTGTGTTACTATTCAGTTACGCCTGGATTGCTCCCAAGTCCTTTGTTGATACTTGTGAACCATAATTCATCATTAATTTGTTTAATTACAAAGATAACAACAAAAGTTCATAATCGTACTTAATATCCAATTATTTTTCGTTTCTTTTATTTTTATTTAGAATAATACAGACATAATTTATTTTACGAGAATCATATTATTTTAATGTTGTTTACCTTAACTTTGATTTCTTTCACTTAACATTTTCGTTATTTCAATAATACATTTTAATGTTTCAACTTATTATTCTTTTCCAACTTTCGATTTTTAACATTTCAAAAATAAAATAAAATTGTGATTTGTTATATAAAAACAAAAACATTATAATTGTAATACAATTGATTGTTAAAAATTCAACTATGATTAGTCCATTAATAAATAATATGTCGGTGACAATGTTTCAAACAAAAGACAACATCTTTTTTTAGCAACGACACGATTGCAAACAGCATTTCAATTGGTCTGAAAACGTCTCTTTTTTTTTCTTTCCGTCGGTTTCCTGACGGTTCCCTTCATGAAATTACCTTTTGAAAAACCGCGGTTGAAGTGGTACTTGTGAAACCTACAGGAAAACCGTCATTATATGATGATAATTTTGATTCTACAAAACAGCCTTTTAACCGAGAAAAATAGCCGAAAAAGTACACGAGTGAGACGACGTGCGTGTTTGCGTCCCAACAAGTTTTTACGTTCCCCGACGTTTTTACGTCGTTGTGGAATGCTCGTTTGCATTTGCCACGGTTCGTGCATGGCTAAATGACGTTAGAAAGTTGACGAGGAAATGCGATGCCTGACTCATCCTCGCAGACACATTGGAGTGTTCGTTCTCGAGCGGAACGAGTCTTTGTTGCGCGAAAAAAAAAAAGGGAAAAATATACACTCTCAACTAGACGAAAAATGGCTTAGGCTCTAACTTGTTATTTGTGCGAAGGGAATTAATTGAACGATGACAATATTTTTCATTCGCGAGCATTATAAAGGAAGATTATTCATGTTTTCTGTAACAAATTTTTATTCTATTGAAAAAAAAACAAATGTTTAGTAGCTTTTTTGGTTAGTTAACATTTCAAAATATCAAGAGAAAATATCCACTTCAATGTCGCGAACAATATGGAACAGTGGAATAAAGAATGATTTTTTTGCTCTTCCACTTTGCGCTTGTTAGTGGCGTAAATTTACACGAAATTGTTCATTCATTTACAAGTACCCTTCAAATTCGTTTGGCGTAAAAACATCACAGTAGAATATCATTGAAACAACGGTTATATTGCTTTTTGTTTGCAACAATTTGAAAATTATATTCTGGTTTTTTTTTTCAAGTTAGACCATCAATTGACGAAGGTAATAATCAGATGGGGTATAATTCTGCTGTGAATCTAAAGAAGGACACGAATTTGCGCATCAGACGAATAAGCGACAAGAAACGAGATATATTTATTTGTCGACCTAAGTGGGCACATTACGAGTCTACTTGTCTATTTGACATCGTCGACGAGCCCTCCGTACCTACTTGTGTGTCTATTGAATGCGAAGCTCGAATTGTGCGACCGCAGGAGAACCATTTTTCGGTTCGTTTCGCGTCTGCAAAAAAGCGACAAACAAAAAGGTTGAAGAAACTGCTTGTTAAATCGAAAATCAAAAAACCTTTTTATCGATTCGAAATAATACAATAGAATCCAACAATTTTTGATCTTTTAAAAACACAAGCAAATGTGATACTGGAATAATATAAAAGATGACAATATTGTTGAACAAAAAAAAATTGAAAAAACATATTCTATGAAACACAAAATTCGCGAGTTTAATATAATATTTGATTATATAATATTTGAAATGTCCAAGGATCGATAATATGATAAAAGTATTTTATTTAGCATGCAAGTTTTCAGTTTAAAGCAAAGTTGAAGACAAACGTTGAAACAAAAGTGATAAAGTGATCATTTAATTTGGAAGTAATTTGGCAGGCGAATGGCAAAATTGTATACGCAAATTGACACAAAGTTGAAAATTTGATTTACCCAGCCATGTCATAGCTGCGAGCTAATGAACGGGAGTTTACTAGAAGCCACTGATGAGCATCGCGTATGTGCTCAAGTCTGTGTGACTCCTGCGGTTCATATGTTAATTATATGAGAATTCAATGATACAATGGTAATACGGTTTCATATCATAGACGACCGATGTAATCGGTCATTAGTTAGTCTCCTCGGAAGCATGGCATTTGCACTCTTTTTATAGATAACACGTTTTGGATATCAATCCACGCGCTATATAGGGATGTGCGATTATTATCTCACGGATATACTCCGCAATATTCACACTGACCCCCCAATACAGATATTTAATATTCATTATTTATGTCACCCGATAACAAGTGATTGTACTCTGCTTAAATTAAAAATAATTATTCCTGTTTGCAATATCGTATCAATTTACATCTAATATTCAAACATATATCAATTTAATACTATAGATACAGATTTATTCTCTGATTCATTCAATCAAATTGATTAATTCAAATTGATAAATAAACTAGATCACGTTTTTTAATTGATCAGAATTTACCTCGACATTCTCAATGTAAAAACTTATTTTCAATTGTTCCTTTTTTCACTAGTATAAGAGAAATAAATTCTTCTCTCACTATAGTAACGAAAGACAACAATTTTTTTGTTGGTTAAAATATCATTCTTACTATTGACAAAAGTACCAAACTTATGCCAAGAAAAAGTATCTTATAGTTTGGACTCTGGTAAGAAAAGTACTCGTTTTTCGTAGGAATGTCTCAAATAAGCGAAAAAACTCGAGCTCTTTTTTAAAATTAATTTACGATTTCACTGTTGATTGATATTAAGCAAATTTGTAACGTCGGTTCCATATTACCTTAAAAATGAAGGGACAAAGTAATAGTTTACGTTGGAAAACAATCAAACTTAAAAATATATACCATATTCAAACTTCAACTTTGTAACTTTGTGTTACAATGACCTATACTCATTGAAAAAACACATCTAATGTTAGCAGTTAAAAAGTAAAAAGTTTTGTCCAAACCATATTGAGAGTTTGACATTTGCAATAGTTTGTAGTTAAATCAATAACTTGTTAGAAATGGGCTTGCAAATTGAATTTCGAAGTCGACTTGACTTTGCACTATTGTTACGCCCAAGGCCTGCATCTTCGACCTTACGGATTACGGTATACTCGTGTGCGCGCCCCACAGTATTGTTGATATGCTTGGTATGCTGCTCCCTTTCCAGCATCATCGCGGTGCGTTCACGCACCGGCAACGTGAGAGCGCACTGTGTCAGCAGAAAATAAATACGCCATAAAACAGCATTGGGACACGAGATTTAATTACGTGCGAAACCACGATCACCCGCGCGTCTCATTGTTTTGATTTTTAAATAATCCATCATGCAATTGTCTATAAGGTCACGTTTCTGATTTCGTTAAAAGAAACAAAAATGCCGTCAACTCTGGCCTTGTCAGAAAAAAAGTCCTCCAGACATAGTATAGAAAAAAAGTTGTTGTCTAAACTCGGCTGTGCAAAATTTTATCTACAATTTATAAGATTGTCTGACACTATTTTGATGAACCAACAATCTGCTAACAGATTTCTTCTCATGTCGTTGAATTAATTGTAATTATAAAATTGTGCCTCTCACTTGAATATGGTAAGCTATATTTCATGAAGAAGACAATAATCAAGTTTGCCATTAGGAGAGGATGTAATTTTGAAACCCAATTTCGCAATGCAAGTAGATCTAAATTTCGATGTACATAACATAAATTTGGTGGTGCGTGTATATGTACTCGGGTATAACATAAACACAAGTGATTCTGGGGAAAGCACGAGCGTGTAAATGCGTAATTTCAATAGCCTCGGCGCGTGTTTGACGAATTTCGTATGCGCCACTCAAGATCTTAAGGTGGTTTTGATGAAACAGCCAGAACAACATTTTTATCAATTACAATTATAATTCTGCATCACGTAAACAAGAACATATTTGACATGCATATATGAAGCCCATGTATATGCTATGTGTGTCATAAATGTCACATAAATATATATATAAGTATACACGTAGACATGTGCAGTATATTTGTTGTCATATATGTTCCATATGTGTCCATCCCTGTGTATCTTTATTTATGTTATTAAACTTTTGTTTTAAGAAAAATTTAAAGTCAATATATATACTAATAAAATATTGTACTTGATCTAAAATTGTTTCAGTTAAGTGGATGTACAATGATATCTGTCTTTTAAAATAAGTATTTGAAATACGTTTGTAGGATAAGGGAGAGCAAATATGAAATTTAATAATATCTAAACAGTAAAAACGTTAATAAAAAAAAACACTATTACTGTGTGTATGTAATATAATATAATAACTTGATATTACGGAGTTCATGAAAGATCCAAAAATGTTGCACAAATATGCAATTATCGCGGTGATAATATTTAATATTGGCACCCCGATATATATATATATTTTAGGGCAAATTTAATCAGTCTGTTGATTGGTATGAGCGTTCGATCGAATTTTGAGAAGAGCAAACAAAATAAATTTATACCAATATTCGACTAATTATTTTCACTGCCCTTCCACCGGCCGATTATTTATTAACGTGTTAATTTTGTTTCAATTATAAATTGACCAGTCAAGTTTCCGTTTGACATTTGTGAATTTTTGGTTTCATCTTCTGATATTTTGTCAAGGTAAATATGAAGCATTTGAAATTAAAAAAAAAAAATAGGAATAATATTTGACATGTCTTCAAGAAGCGATGACATACAATGAACGTATAACGTTCAGGTCTCGAGATAAGATTACTCCGCATGTGAGAAATGCGCATGATATTTACACAATGTGCGAAGTGAGTTGACACGCTGAAACTTCGTGTTTGTCGTCGTGTTTTGATATGAAAATTGGAGATATGAGATACTTGCCAGCGAATTTGAAAAGTGAAAAAAAAAAAATTGTTCGGATTTTCTTGCAGTATTATTTTTTCCCGTTCGTCTACTCAAGGAATTGACATTCGTGCAAAAACTTATTCACACACTTTGTTGAATGAATAATAAACAATTGAAAAAAGGACGGATACAAAAAAAGTCAATGAAATGTTGAAGCTAAATAAATAAACAATAAATTATAAATTTGACTGTGAAATGAAATGTGGAATTTGTCCGTGGAGACGAAGCGATTAAATTCGAACAATGGGTATTAAAGAGTTGCCGTTTGAAAGTAAAAGAAGCAATGAGCAATAGGTGTACACACAAACCGTTCGCGAAACAATTTCTTATTCCCATCGCGCGGTAGACAGACTCCTTATTCCGAGTGAATAGCATCGTCGCCGACCTTTGGATGAAGAGTAACGAGCGAGTCAGAATCTTGTGTAATAGCGCCGCTAAATGCCAGGTCGCGCCCGGCCATGTTTCTCAGCTCGCGATCCCTTACGTTCGCACAGCCAAGTTTGCTCCAGCAAAAAGGAGGGAAAAACTGGCCGCACCTACGTACGCGCGCATAACCACGCCGCATTTTACTTTTCTCACGTTTTGCTTGCTAAATGGAATATGCATAAACGATATCGTGCAAACCGAGAACATTCCAATAACTTTTTATTTCTTTCCGATTAAGTCTAACGTTTTTTTAAACACTTTTATTTTAAGTTTCTCACATAAAATCAATTTTATGCTCTGAACTTTGATTTTTATTACAACTTCGAAATTATATCTCTGAATTTAAAAGCATGTACTTTACTACCAATGTTACCAACCTCGCAAGAATAAGATTTGAACAAATTTATAATTGCTAAAATTACATAAAACAACATTCTTCAGCGATTTAATATTTTTTATTCAATGTTTTGTTTTGTTTGTTTGTTTTTTTAAACAAAAATTCATTAGTGATTGTCCATGAATGCACTAATAAAAGCCACTTAATTATTATTGACTTCTTATATATATATTTTTGAAACTCACGAAATGCGCGCGTCGCCTTTTTAAGTCATTTAATCTCATTTTCTGCAACACTTACACAATTAGTTGTGTACGTTCTTAAAATGTGCACGATCATCAAATGATTAAACATTCTTTGTAATCATTAAAAATATAGAAAATTAATTTTTATCAATTAACAAATAATACCATTTTGTAACCAAATTGAGATACATTATTCTTCTTAAAACAGTAACAAAATAGTATATTAGTCTTATTATATTAATGTTACATATCTTAGCACCGTAACACTATTTATATTTTTAATTTGCTGTTGATGAATTTATTTAAGAATGTGATATCCTGATCGATTCACTGCGTAATTTTTTAGCTAATGTAGCAGTTACAATTTTACAATGTTCAGTGATTAACACCATCAGATGATCTACTAACACATATTGTTTATATTTTGATTTATTTCTATGTAAATTTATATGTTCATAAGTAAAGTTTTGTTGTGTGTTGATTTATTTATTTATTTCCATTAATTTATTTATGGTTATTTTCTATAGTAATGTATATATTTATTAATTAATTAGTTTACGTTTGTCTGTTTACTTATTCTAATTATAATTATAGAATCACTTAGTAATACAAGCAATAATTTTCTGAAATTAACAAAAAAGTTTATTTATTAAATAAACTAAATATTAGAATATAATAAATATTTATTTTCTTAAATTCAACAATATTTTGGCCGACCAACTTTTTCTTTAATCGTTGGCATTAATGACAGAATGGCATTATTTGTTTTGCAATATCATGAACAAATGGAGAAAAAAGTTTCATGTGTAAACAAAATTTTTCCTTTTTCACTCGCACTTTCCAATTGTTTATAAAATTGTATAAATAAAAAAATGAATGAATCTAAATCGCAAAAATGTAAAAACTAATGTTTTTATTTGAGAAATTTGAATTTTATAATATGAATGAAAGTGTTTTTGCTGTGGGCATAATAATAAAATGTCATTCGAATTTTCTAATCATTACGTTCGAGTTTATAAAACATCTGAAGCAGCACACGAGACGCATTTTTATAATCAAACCGATTGAAACGTCACGAAATTGATAAAATAATTCGAACTTGTTATAGATCAAACTACACATGTGTGTAGTTGTAAAAAAATTCTTTACTTTAATTTTTATTATCCGTAAGATATTTTTTATACCATCAAATATATATATGAAACCCCGCCAATTCAATTTTGTGAGTAAATACATGCCAACTCATTCGCTGATTAACAGCGGCAAAAATGGCAGAACAATGGGCTAATATTGTTTGGCCCGAGCTCTGCATTCGAAATGAATTAATCGATCTGTTTCCAGCATCACGTGCGGATTTACAGCCGTACGACTTCTAACTGCGATTAGTCCGCATGCAAATAGGCGCGCGCGACGTCGCATTTGCATTTTATTTGCAATTGTATATAAGTTCGACAGATCATAAATGCCGGATCCGTTGAGCTTTGCATACTTTCACGTTCGCAGAGCATAATTTTGTAGCTTCTGGTAATAACCAGAATAATGTGTTTTTTAAATTTTTTTATTATAGCGGAACAAATATATTAAATTCTTATTTGAGATTGACATTTTTACCATACTAAATATTGAAAGTTTAGTATATTAAAATATCAATATCAATATATGAAAATTTACTATTAAATTAAATTTAATATTTGATCTGCTATAACTCAAAAATATAAAAAGCACTTACCTGGTTATTACCGGAAGCCAGACAATTTCGTTCGCCAACTCTCGGGCTATTTCGAAATAAGCACGTCGCGCGTACGCACTCATACGTGAACATATTCCAGCCGGAGCTCTTCGACGAGCAAACCAAGGAGGTCATCGTCAAGGCCTGTCGATTCATTGCGCGTTTTATCTTCGACTTTGATTTTTATCGCTACATTTCACTCTTAATGAAAATAAAATCAGAAAAAAAAGAAACAATGAAATTATTCTTCATGCGTCATTTCCAAAAATCGTTTTTTCAGACTCCATGACAAAAATCATTTCTTCGGCTATACCAAAACCAGTACGGTTATTCACAAAGTCTAGATTTCACATTAAAAATTAATTTTTATAATCAGAACTAATTGTTATTATAAAAACAACAAAAATATTACAACATCTTTTTCTATTTGAAAGTGTAGAACACGAATCAAATTTTGTATACATAAAACTCATTATAAGTCGATTTCTTTTCAATTATTTATTTATTAAAGTAAAAACTTATAAAATTAAATTTTTTTTATCAAATAAAAAATAATGTTATTATGGTGTCTATGATGGCAGTTTTGATGAAATAGTGATATTTTGCGGTGACATTGATTGACGTTAGAGAAAATCATTTAAAAGTTAATGAATTTTTGAAAAATATATTCTTTTGAAACAAAAAACGAATGATGAAATAAAAAGACAAATTCTTTTTCATTTCTAAAAAACCTCCCCCTCTTCTTAATGGAAAAGTGTCCTTAAATCCGTTTCACGAAAAGGACATTTATCTTGCGTATAAAAAGCTGTTCAAGTTCGTATGAGAGATGATGAAAAAAATGAAGGAGCGGGGATGGTTGTAAAGAGATAGCAATAATTAAATGATTCATGACGTAATGGTTGTCGCGTTACATCGACGTTGTGGAACGAACGGTCGTGTTTGCGAGACACATCACATATATCGCAACGTTTTGCAAAGGAGCGTAAATTAATACCGCCATGTGAGACGTATGCTCAACTTTGGCTCGTTAAACTCCGCGCAATTATAAGATAGAGGCGTCTTCGAATCTAATTAATTTGTCGTTCCGCACGGAACAAGGCTCCCCATTATTTCATCCGAACAACTTGATTCAAGATTTTCGCGGCATGAACAAGCGGAATGCAAAATTGAACCAATTATCGCGATGTTTCTATCAGTCATAAGAAAAGCGAAAAAAAGAAAGAGACAATAAGAAGTTGGGGGGGGGGGGGGGAAGAGGCAATTTTTCAGAGACTTTTATACTTCGGGCTGAGAGTCAATATAGGCAAGAAGCTCTGTTGTGAATGTATTTGATTTTTATTGGAAAAATTATATCGGGGTTCGAAAAATATAACGAGAATTTGATAAATTGGGATTTTTCAGAGTTAGAAACTTCGATTCAAATATGTTACTTGGTTGTGAATTGGCAATAATATGTCGCTGAATAACGCTCCATCATAAAATTTCGATTTATCATATCATTTTGCCATTAGTTTGTTCGTAAATGTCTAAATTCCATTTTAATTTTACGACAGAAACATTTATGAAATATTGTTTAACACACAATATTAATAATATATTGTTTAATCTAATATATTTATTATTTTCTTGGGATAATAATAAATAACTTTGAGAAAAAAAATTAATTTAAGAGAATTTTAATCAATTTTAAATTTGGAAGCAGAAACAAAATCTAACTAAAAGTTGTATTAAGAAACAAATCTTTTTTTTTTTCAACATAATTCAACAAAAATGCATCTTTCCGAAGAGTTACAAAATCTATGTAACAAATCGATAAAACTTGAAACACGATACGACAGATTTCACTTGTAACCAAAGTTGGTCTAAAGTCAATTGTTGGAAACTAGTTTGTGAACAATTTTTCGCAGTCTTTCGGAACAACCTCAATTTTGGAGGATCAAAAATATTTATTCAGATATGCATTTGGCTCCGAAATTCTATCGGCTGTGAATTCTAAACTGAGAAGAAACAAAACCAAAAATGTTGAATTACCGAATAAAACTTAGTCAAAAGTTTTGAGACAACATATTTCCAGCTAAGAAGACATTTGGCATTGATTTTATGACCGTCTCCTAATTCGCAACTTGAAAATCTTCCTTCGCTGTAAAGCCGGTTTTTCTGTTCGGTCCTTTTTTTACAATTATTATTATTTTTTTTTTTTACCAAAAATCACTCAACCTGAACTACATTGCAAATCGACACTCTTGTGTCACTTGGTTAAATTTATGTATATTTTGTGATGTTAGTAAATAACTTATTCAACTATCTTCTTATTTTGTTAAATAATAAAACATTACAAACTTTCCCAGATAAAAGTATTTCATGTCACATATGGCAGAAAGGAAAAATCCTATACACTTAACTTGTTTTTCATTTGTGCCGCAGATAGAATTAATTTGTGCTTTACGATTAAAAAAATGATGATTGACATACTCTTGGGACTGTTTTTCAGATTAAGGAACCTCAAATTAGTGAAAAATAGCCTTTAAAAAATGTAATGATAAATTGTAATATTCTATTGTTAGTATAAAATACCGCACTGCTGCAAGAGCTATAAAAGAGAAATGTTAAATATAATAAATTTAAGAATAATAAACGTTAACTAACGTTGTGACGCTCCAATTTAAGTAACAGGCATTCCAAGCAGTAGCATTTGGGCGCCATCATTTAAGCGCCAGTCCGTACGGAAAAATCTCCAATTACTCAGCATCAATTTGAGTTTTTATACATGATTTTCCAGTCTGTTATCAACTTTGAAAGTATCCTTGCAATATTGAATATTTATTCTCTATATTCATAGTTTATGATTTACATTGAACATTGATTCCTAACTTTACAACGCATACGCTCATTGTTCAAATATTATATTTGAAAAACCATATCAGCGATTAATTTCAATATCAGAATCATTAACGGATTTATTCAATAAAATACTTCCAAATATTAGCTCCCAAACTGAAATCAGTTCAGTAAAATTGAGTCCTCTTTCTCTTAAAATTAATCTATTTCATTTCAAAACAAATTTAAAATTAATAAATATAAAATATAATGAAAACTATGTAACACAGTTTTATTTGAACAAATTAATATAATGCAAAGTAAATTAAAAAGAATTAAAAAATGCATCTGAGTGAATTCAAAACAAGTTGACTATTTTAATCCTATCATTTTAATCAATGAACTTGGATATTCATGTTATATTATACCAAATTGTTCATTCACAGAAACTCTTCAAAATCGTCGGATCGAAAACAATAAATTTCTAGCTATTTAATTTTTAAGCTAAAATTTTTCTTCTCACAGATTACAAAACTTGAATTATAAAATTGCTCCTTAACAGTGTATTGAGATATTCTGGTTCCTTGTATGTTGCTCCAATAGTAAAATATTTTTTATAATCCAATTGAAATAAATTTCTGTCTTTTCGAATATATTTCAAAAAATCAAAAGAGTCGAGGGACAAATTTTGTGTAATTACCATGTCATCTTGTCGCTCATTATTTTCCTTCAAAATTTCTCCATAAAACAATTATTGAACATTTTTCATGGTTAAACTTTATATTCCAAGCGACAAATTTTATTCCATTTCGGCAGAACTTGTTTTTTTTTTGAACCGCCAAGTACAAATTATTTTTGAACAAGCTCATAAACGCATGAGTCATGTACGAACCATATATTATGAAACATCATGTAATATATCTGTGGCTGTGAGAAAAACCAGTTAAATGTATATGTAAATCCTATACCACTTATTTTTTCCAGTCACAGATATACATACATGTGACATCATGTATTTTACTTATATGTTGACATATATATAAACATATTTGCGACATATTTACTATGTATGTGAGCATATATGTTCACAAATAGATGAATATAATACGTTAGATATTCATAATTTATTTTGATGCATACAAAAAAAAGTTGCAAAACAAAAACTAATCACCTTACTCTACTTATTAGTACCTTTTTGTATAAAGGTTTAATTATTGTCTCTGCGAGCTGCGCGAATCGACTTTGATGGTGTTGCGTGGAGCGCAAGGGTTCCTTTCTACCGAGCCGTTTACTCAGTACGCGAACAACCTCTGGTTAATGACCCAGAAAGATCTAAACTGAATACCTAAGCTGAATCTCGCCATTTTCATTATTCTTATTTTTATTTTCATTCCCGGTAGCTTTTCATTTATCGCGTATCTCGTTTTGTATTGCCCCTGTTGTGATATTCTCTCGGGTTTATTTTTCATTTCCCCAGTTAAGTTCTTTTTTTTTTTTTTTTTCCCCATTTTTTTTGTTCGATCAGTGACTCAGACAATTGTGCACAAATCGATGGGGATCGTCGACGATTGAAATTATGATTTCACCTTGCTGTTAAAGCACTTTCTCCTAACATTTTATAGTGTAACTTTTAACTCGGTTTTCAGTTCAAAATAATATATCCTTGTGGTCGGACGGTATATTCTGTTGCGCCGCTTTTATGCAATGCCAAATGAAAAAAAAATGTTACGAAATTGTCCAATTCATTCCATTGTTTTGACTTCAAATAAGAACATTGAAAAGTCAAGTTAAAAAATTTGTTCTAAAACATTCAGTTTTTAGAACAAAAAAAAATGAAAACAAGTTAAAAAACAACAATTTAAATGGTACCAATTTTTCTTTCAATTTTTCAGTGGAAGAATTTTCATTTTTGGCTTAAAAATTTACAGTTTAATGTTTACAAATAAACTTTCGTTTGCGCAATGATTGAATAAAAATGCAAAACAAACTTGATTATACCTGCTAATCAGGGTCTACTTTAAAAAAAAAATTCAGCCAACTTTTTAATTAACAAATTTTTATTAAAAACTTTTCTACATTTTTTAATGAATAAATAATTTTTCCACAATTTTAGTTTTTTCATCATGTTCAGTATCAATGCGATTGTGAATTATCAAATACGCTTAAAATGACTGTATATTTTTAAACATGACATTATAATACAATACATATTAAATTTGAAATATTGCATATTAAATGTAAATAATAATTTGCTAATATTAGATTAGCAAAATAATTCAGGTACTAAACATTAATAACCTATACGTTTTTTTTAAAAAAGCAACTCTATCTTTCTCGTTCTGGAATTAGCACAAACATTGTGATTTATCTGATTAACATAACGTATGAAAAGGGCCGTACGCGACCCGACACGTACGCGAAAAATATACTGCCCACGTTTTCGTTGGCCAGATGAGCGCTTTTACTAATTACATTTTCATTCCATTTTTTGAATTGCAAATCCCAACCGAAATTATATTATACTATTTTCAACAAAATCCATGACTTTTGTACTCAACATTACAAATTAACAATCGTGAATTGTTTTGTTTTCTTTTAATTATAAGAAACCAACCAAAAGAATAACTTTAATTTGATTCCATTCGCAAACTTTGTTTGAATCATAAATTAAATTTTTTAATCAATTTCCCAGAAAATATATATTTTAATGATATAAATTTGGACAAAATTTTGTTCAAATTGAAACAATTAGAGCATATAATAATTGGTACATGATTTCAACGGTTTTCGCAAAAAGAGAGAAAAACCTCATGGATCCATTTCGAAAATGATATTTCACGTGCGATTAACCGACGCGGTAAATTTCGTGCACAATTAAATGTAATTTGGCGTAACAAAGGTTTCAGCATGAGCGTGTCGGATCTTTTTGCCGAGTTTGATTCGCGGATTGTTCGCGGAAGATGACTCGGCTGGATTCGCGCGGCATACACGCGCACCTCACTGATTAAACGCGACATGCCACTTGAAATTGCGCGTTGCGTCGCGACGAATAATGCCGTACATACGAAACGTCTCGCGGATACAATTTTAAAGTGCGTAACTATAAAGTTGCGTTTTAGCACGTACCAACGACCTACTCGATCGAGAATTTTCAAACTTCAATAAAACTCGAATGTTACAACATTTATTTAATAAAGGCACATATTTAGTTTGTAATTTAGTTCAAAATCAAAATCAGATAAAATGAAACGTGTGTATGTTGTCATATATACTCGCATATATATATATACAAACATCAATTTATATGACATATAAGCAATAATGAATGTTCCTTTTTGCTTCAAAAATGAAGAAAATTATAAACGAACGTTATCACCAAAGTTAGATATTAGTGTTTTTGAGTTTTACGACAAAACTAAAAGTTGGTTTTACTAAGTTTAACTTTTGTGAGAGTTAAAAAATAGTAATTGAAGCTCGTTAGTTGTTTTTATTGGTCCAATTCAGACATTAGATAATGTTTGTTTCGCTTGTTTCATAAATTGGCATTTGAGCCCGTAAAAGCGATAGGTACTTTAGACTTATATGTGAATTTAAAACGTCCAACAAAGGCGAGGTGCGACCTTGCATCGTCTCTCTGATTAACATCACGCTCTATTAGGCTTTTATATGATTGTTTATGTCTTTTCACAGCTGCATCGTGATCAGTGACGTTTGCTCAGTGATGCATCAGTGATGCATGGCTCTTAAAATCAGATTAAAAAATGCATCATTCTGACACTTATGATGCAGACAAAAATTCCACTCTCGAACAAAGGCTATTCCAATTTAAAATAATTATATTTTTTAGTTTGAACTTGTTGATTCTTTTTTTTTTTTTTTTGTTATAAATTGTTCACTACGATTTCTAACATTAAAATTAACAATGAGAAAAATGTTAATTTCAAAGTATAATTAAAAGTTTAAAAACTAAAATTAATTCTTGATCTAATAAGATTCGTTTCTGATCTAGATTGCTTCTTTTTTTTCGTGACTTCTAATTAATTCAATGAGACTTGTTCTTCAGCGTTCGAAAAGCACTTGCGACAGATAAATTTGTGCTTTCTGCAGCAAAAACTCTGAATTACGAGCGAATTAAAACTATTTCGACTCACGTTGGCATCAACACAATGCTAATGAAAATTTGACTCTATAGTAAAAGTATTAAGATTCACGGCAAAACTTTTGTCTTCAAGAAGATGCACGACGCTGAATGAGTGTCTGCCTTTTTTCTAGATTCTTTTTGTCTCCCATTATTGTCGGAAATCTCATTTGAGTGTAACTCGAACTGCACAAACCTGTCAAATTACATTAAAATTAAAAAAAAACATATTCTCAAGGGAAAAATCAAAATATCTATCATGGGAAACAACATCTCTAAAAAGAAAAAGAAGAAAATATTAAGAATATTCATTCAGTACATTTAAAATTATATTATTTCAATGTTCATTATTTTTTCTTACATGTCAGAGAGTGAGTCTTCGGAGGTGTACACAAAATCAATATAACGACATTATAGTCAGAAGTTGTTTCAGTTTATAAATCTATTTAAAATTGATTCGAGTATGAATTGCGCCGGAATGCGGGAAGTTCATTAAGATTGTATAAACTTTGCTAGACTTTTGTTTCGCTGGATAGAGTGAGATAGAAAGAGCGAAAGAGAGAGGGGGAGAGTGAGTCGTAAACTTTTGCGCTTTCCATACGAAATAATAATTAAGATGCACGATTGTGCGCGAATAAAATCCCAGCTGTGCACCCCATAAACTATCCAAAATAAGCTTGAAACTTTGAACTCAGCCGTAACTGATGCTTGTCTTATTTTCAGATTGCAGAGAAAACTTAATAGCAGACTCCCGAGATGTTCGGCAGATTGCATCGCGCGACGGCAATACGAACAGGTAAGGAGGCCTCTCAAACCACCGAATCCAACATTTCAGTTTCATATTCCTCGCTTTTTGTTTTTCCCGAAACCCCTTTCTGATACGTCAGTTCCTATCTCGGCCAATAATTCACCGTTTTTCCTCTCTCGTACGCTTTTCAAACCCGGCCTTCGCTATACGCGTTTCATCCCTCGACGTTCCAAAAAATAAGCCTCTTCCCGAAGAAATTTAAATACGCAATTGAAAAAAAAATGATTGCTACTGGAAAAAAAATTCGCAACTTTAGATTTTCATTATAAAACTTATGGAAGTTTTTTTCCTCCATTAGAATATGAATAATTTTGCAATGCAAAACTCAACAATGTATTTTTATAATTTCTTTACAAAAACAATACAAATTTAGTACTTTATGTACAGAATCTTATTTGGTGGTCATCTAAAGCTTATTTGAATCAATATTTAAGTAAAACATAAACACTACTAGATTTATTAATATCATAAAATCACTAACCATAATATCAATTCAATTTTAGATCCAGATCAATTAAATTAATATATAAATGTAATTCTTGAATAAAATCATTTATTCAAGAATCACATTTACTCTTCTCCCCTTCAATTTTTTTTATTCTCGAGATGATTGTATTTTACTGGGTAATTTTAATTAAATTTTAACATAAAACCTCTGCAGTATCTAGCGTTATTATAAAAATCAGATATATTTTATTATATGGGAGGATACAAATTTTAATGTAAAAATAAGTTCATATGTTTCTAATTGTATAATTCTAATGTAAATCTAATGTTCTTTTTGATGAAACACAGACAAAAAATTGCCATCAAATATCTATTCTTTCAACATTGAAAGGGAACGTAATAATTAAGCATGATGGATGTTTTATACGAGATTGAAGTAAAAGTAAAACGCAAGAGCGAGTTGGTTTCATTATTTATAAAACTGTCGAAGAATCCGGGTTAGAAGTAGAAAGAGAAAGAGCGATACATGGACTAAATCGGCATGAAAGTTTAATCGAAAGTCGGGCGGATTGGTTTTTCTCGCGAGCGTATTGCATTCAAAATCGGCGGCCTGTCGCACGAGCACGGTGAGATGCACTCGGTTGCAGGTCGCAGCGGGCACAATTATGCAAACCCGTTGTCGTGCGTCACGAGAGCGCACAGCGGTGCATACACACAAAAAATGGTATGTCATTTTTCGCTTTCTTGCGCGCGAGCACGCACATTATTTTCGTTTCTGTGGTGAAAATGTTTCGCATTCCCCTATATACACTGAGCACGAACGTCCAACCGATCGATCATATTAATCATTTTGTTCGCAGAAATTTTACCGGCATTTCCGTCGAACGTTATTTTTTTGTGCGAAAAAAAAATGCTTAAAAAATACGAATTTATATTTTAGGTCATTTTTATTTGACCTGTATGAAAGTGCTTTATAGAAAGTTTATTTTCTGCTGTATTTTTTATTTTGAAAAATAAAAAAAAATTGAACAATCAAAACAATAGGCAACATTTTGAATGATCATATTCGTCGGCTTTTAATTTGCCAGCGCCTCGTGATACACACAAGCGAGTGGTGTTCCGTTAGACTAGCTGTGCACTGCTCCGCACAAAGACAATATTTTTGTCATCATACTTTGTAGAGCATTTCGAGCAACAGATGCTTTTTGTTTCTTTCACGTTATACAAAACTCGCGCAGTTTTGCAATGTCGACTTAATTAGCGTTGCGTTATCATTCTCTTGCTTGATTTCTTTGGTATGTTCTGCTATATGCATTTTTCAATTTACATTCCGAACAAAAGAAAAAACAATACAATTCGTCAATAAAACAATAAAATGCTACGCAGATTATACTGGGCTGGTTATTAATTAAATTTAATCTAATTAGTATTTCAAATAAAAAGACAAAACATTGTACAATTGTTTGAATTGTGATCTTCCACCGATAACTCTCTTGAATAAACAATTCAAAAGGACTTGCAACGCTGCAGTTACTAAATAAAAATCAAAAACTCGGGCGTAAATCATTGTATCTGCAGTTTTCTCCATTGTATGTTACTTTCATCGAACATTACTTTTATCCCCGTGCGTAAAGAGAATTAAACATGTTCGAATATCTGACAGTTTCTTTTATCCAATTTTCTGCGAACCTTTTCAATTATCAAAACTCGAGCATCCGAAAACACGAACTAACAACACCAACTGAAAAGTTTCTTACAAAATTTACAATGCAAAGAAAAGACATTTCAAAAGTCGTTCAGAAGATAAATAAAATGAGGCGATTTTTTGAAGAAAAAAAAAAAAAAAAAATTTAGCCGTTCAGATGATTCATCCGTCGTCGAAACTGCAAACTCAATTGCTTTACATTTAGCACGACTTTTCCGGCCCGGTTTTCTACAGTTTGCAATTGGGGCCAAGTTTATGAGTTAATTCGCGGCGGTGCTAAAGGGGCGCAGCCCCAAAAGTTTTGCGGCGATCATAAGTTTTCGGCACGACACCATAAATGTCGATTCCCACCGGGTGATTTCGATCACGCGAAACTTTGAATCGAACGTTTTGCCGCGCTCGTACAATTGGCATTGATATTAATTAGTCGAGCGATAGTCATCACAAATTGGACGCAGCATTGTATGCTAATCGCTTCCAACGCGTTTCAATTGTTTTGATTTTCATTTTATTGGCTGTCAATTGACCTATTACGGACAATTTAAAAAATCCCTCTGTTTTTTTTTTATTTTATGTTTTTTTGCAACTTATTTTCATTTCAACAATTTAGCTCCAAAATTGTCTTACATTACCTAACAAAAAAACTCCATCTTTGGATAATTTATTAATTTTGTTTTTACCTAAAAAAGAAAACATAATTATTAATTAAAGAAAAAAAATATAAATATAGTAAAATTCAATAATGCATGTACCTTTATCTTCCTTTCGGCGCAATATTGAGACTTGGCGAAGTGGATGCTGAAAAAAAAATTGAATCAGACAAAAAATAAATTTGTTTTCCAATCTTTGCATAGGTAGGATATAAAATGTATACGAATGAAAAAGAGTTTTGATCGAATGACGCACGTTCTAATAGTCACATCATCTAAATGAAAAGACGCAGTTTGGCGGGAGGAAAAAAAGAATCTCGGGGAGTGAGCCAGTGTTTTTCGATTATTCATGAGAATCTGAAGTGCGCGAACGTTCGATATGCCGTACTCGTCCGCGTGCCCGTGAATATAAAATCAACCTCGGGATTATGCGGAAGGCTCATCGCGGTGCCCTCGCGCGTTCTACATTTGCAGTCGTACAGATGACTCCACGGTATTACAGTCTTCTATACAAATTTGATACGTGTCAAAATGAAATTGCAATTGCTCATTGCAATTTCAATTAAACCCGCTTTGTCGTCTATTATTACGTTTTCAATTCTAATTGTCAAAATTATTCAAAATAAACGAACAATAACACTGAGAATCTTTTGTGCAAATAATTGCTCAAAAAATAAAACAGTTAAATAATTACAAATGCTTAATAGTAGTACACTGAAATAAATTAAACATGTTGAAAAAATTATTTTAATAAAAACAAAAATTGTAAACTTTGTAACTTGTATCATTCATTAGTTGATAAATTGATTCCTAAAACATCGTTAAAAGCTCATAAATTGTTTTCAAGATTCAGAGAGAAAGAGATGGAAGTGAAACTAAAACAGAAATGTAAACATTTTAAAACGAAAGCAACGATGTTGAAAGTAATGTATAAACAAAATAAAAAAGTATACAAAATCGTGCAAATTTGTTTGTATTTACCATTTTTCGTTAGATCGTAGGAATTGTAAAATGGAAATATCGATCAGGTCAAAAAGCCCAACACGAAAGCTTAATTTTATTCCGTCGCTGTGAATGAGAAAAATCAAGCCGGTGTAAACTTTTGTACATTCGATCTCAAACATATATATACATACAAGTGAATCATATTCGGGCACTGCGTCATTGCTTATTCTTATGCCGTAGACTGGCGAAAGAGCTGTGGGAAGCGGGTGCTAGGGAAAAAAAAATTATTTATCACATGATTAAAAGTCGCGCCTCAAAGAGAATTCAAACAAATATTCATAACTTGCGAGCTGAATCCACGGACCGTGTGGGATTCATAAAATATTTCGCGAAACAAAGTCGGTGCCGCGCACGATGCGTATACCTAATACGCATAAATTATTTATAAAGAACGACTGCCAAATAAAATCAGCCGTCGCGAAAAATCTTCCGTGGTGTGTTGTTCTATTATTATCGCTTGAATTATGTTGCTCTGTTGTATCGCGTTCCAAGACTCTTTGTTCAAGAAAAATTCCAAAACGAAAGCTTTAAATGTAAACAAAGGATAAAAATTTGTTAAAAAAGTAAATAAATATCAGGTCATTGAGGATGTAAATAGAAAAATATTTACCAAAACAATAACCAAAAATGTAAACTAAGGTGCGGTAATTATAAAAGTTTTATTAATTCAATGAAGTTTAATGAACAAGGTCATCAAAATATCGTACCAAAACAAAGCTCAATTGTGTTTTTACAATATTTTCAGATTCCTTTGTTTACCTGCATTGTTCTTGTCTGTTGTTATTGCAAAACCAAAACATTAATCCCGGATCTGGTTTGTTTTTTTTCCACAGCACTATTCCTACTTCTGTTGCCGAGCCATAACGAGGGAACGACCACAAGAGCAACGACGCAAAAAGCATCGTCGACTTTGCGAACTGTTTTGCATAGGATCAATCCGGAACACGCGGAATTCGGGGAGGACTATGTCAGGTCGACGCAACCCTTGTCTACAACAAATCCTCGGATTCTGGAACAAACCACCGTAAGATCTTTGCAGCCGGCGCTGCGTGAGTCCACCATAGTGACGACCGACGTTCCCGCGACCACCACAGAAATACCACCAAGTTCATCGGCGACATCGCCGACCGACAAACGGCGTCATCCTGAATACATCAACTCCAAGTTTGAGATCCAAGATGAAGTTAAGACGGGGAATTTCCAGGAGATAGACGAGGCCGTCACTCAGACGGAAGCGATATCGTTGCGTGGCGACACCGACGTGAACAACGACGCAAAGAAAAATGGCGACAAGATTTTGGCTACCAAGAACGCGAACGCCTTGGAGGATGAGGTCGAGGACGGAAACTTCGGCCCGAAGAACGAAGTGGAAATCGTTCCGTTTAGCGTGACAACGAGTCAGTCGACATTGCTCAAGATCTCGAAGGCGAACGAGACCGAGGATGTTCCCAAAGAGAAGACTGTGAGTCAACCAAACGCCAACGACTGGACAACAACAAAAAAGTCTGTAACAACAGAAACGACGGAACCGAAACCGTACCCTTACTCTAAACTGAACAAGGTCAGCTCGACGACGGAGGCGATGAAGGAAGCCTCCACCGAGGAGACATCCGCCTTTGAAAACACAATCGGCAGACACAAGCCAGAGGACAAGTTGAGTGTTACTGAGTCAAGTTACGAGAAGAGTCTACCCAAGCTGAAACCAAGTCATCCAAAACGTTCGGACTCCACTGCCTCCACTCTAGACTCTTCCACATCCAGCAGTCTTGAGACCAACGACGTGACCTTGAACGTCACCGGGGTGGTGTTCTCAAGGCAGCCCGACGAGAGTCTTAAGAGTAGTCCAAGTGGTTCTGCCAAGAGCCTAATTAGTAATACCAACCCAGAAGTGTCGATTCCAGAAATGACCAGTCCAGAACCGTCCACCGAGAAGCTCTCTACAGTGACCCTGACGACACCAATGACACTGGCTTCCACCGAAGTTCTGACCAGGGACCGATCTCACACAACCTCTTTGGCAGACGTCAACACCTCCGACGACAAGCTGGCTCTGGAAAGTTTCGACAGGGTGAACTGGACCACGCCGAAGGTCGAGTACGAGATAGTCAAGTTGACTGAGTCGATTCCCAAAGAGCTACCGACTGAGGAAACCGAGTCGACCCATTCGGAACAGGAGTCGGATGCTACAACTTTGAAAACCACTTCGGAGGAAGGCTCGAGCAGTCTGAGTGCGGTTGACGAAGATGAAAACACAACTACCATGTCGACCACCAACACGCTCGATGGCGTCTCTTCCGAGGCCAGCACGGAGAATCCTACCGCTGTCACCACCGAACCTATGACCCCAACTGACGGCCTGCCCATCTCTGGCAAACATCCTGACAACACCAGCTACGAGCACACGACCGTGGCGATGCAGGAGAGCACCGAACTGCCGACGCTGCAGAACACCAACATCCTCACCACGAGTAACCCAACGACCACCCAGAAAGTCAGGATCTCCGAAGTCACCCAGCCGCCCATCATTTTTACGAGTATTGGCCCTGCGGGTGTCGTGCCCACCCTGCCACGGGTCAAAATCGATATCGAAGCGCCCGTTAGCAAAGTCTGCGACAACCTCCTCATCCTTAGGAAGGACCTCGCCGACCTCCTCTCAAGCGATGGCATGTGAGTGCATCCTCCAACGAAACACGATTCTTATTTCCTCTATCTCGCTTTCTACCAAAGTCCCCGGTTTAGCTCGGGGCGAAAATCCCGGGAAAATATCAAACGTGACATGTTTGGATGTTGTTTTTTTCTTTTTTTTTTTTTTTTTTTTTTTTTTTTTTTTTTTTTTAGACGTTTCATATTTTTTTATATTGGTAATGCTGAATTGGGATTTTGCAAACTTTATAAACACGTTTTATGTTCAATGAACTTTTTATTCAAGTTCGGAAGCAGTGAAATGTTCGCGTGTTATTGTTCCGACTCGGACGGTTTATAAAGCGGGCCGGAAATTTGTTGTTGAGGTCGAAAATTAAAACTAAGTTTGAATTCATATTCATCGATGTCAATGGTATTTGCTCTCGGCGCGAGTAAATTGTGCGTTATAAAATAACCGGGACGTTGTTTACATAATCGAATTAGGAAATGCCGTAATGAAATAACCATGTTGGAAATAACCGATGGTTTTTTTTGTCTTCGCAAGGATAAATAAAAATTATCGAACGAAATTCAGGTTTTTCCTGTATTTGTTTAATTAAACTGTCCTTGACACGGTTTTGCTGGTCCAGTTTGTTTATATATAATTTTATGACTTCATAAAATTATCATTATAGTACAATATTAACAAATGATGAAAAATGTTACATCACAAATAATATGTTTATATTTCTAAGGATTTTATTTTAGTTTTATTGAATGCTAATAGAATTCTGTTTTGTTTCATACTGAAAAGCATTCGAAATTGAATTTATTTTTTAATGAATGCAATTTTAGGTGTTGAGCCAAGTTTGAATCGAAATTACGTGAGGCAGGCAAGCGTAAACCTAATTCATACATGATACAGTCGGATTCTGTAACATTCTTATGACTCCTTTACTACTGTGAATAATTCAATGAAAGCGCCTTGAACTATTCCAATAACAATTCCAAATCTGTTTTGAGCTTCGGAACTGTTATACACGACGAACATTATATAACTATTTGCAATGATTTCATATTATTAATGAGCTTAATCATCGTCCAGATTAGTATTCCATTTGTCCAGTAAATACCTGATACAATTAGCAAATTTAAATACAATAAAAAATGACTCTCGTAATCCTTTAATCGACACGATATTTTTAGGCAACTTTAAATTATGAAAATTATGAAAAATTCGTCTGACCCAAATAAAATTATCAAAGAATATTAAACAATCCTGTTTGAAAATTTGGAACAATTGGGATAAACAAACGAAAAAAAAAATCTCGAAACAAAATTAATTTTTTTCAAAATTTGTTTATTTTTATTTTTGCAAAATGACCTGAAAAATTTTACAAACATTCCCTGAAAAAGTTAGAAACATTTCGTGAAAAAATGAAATTGACATTTTTGCAAATTAAAAAATCGAGAACAAATATTTTTCCTTGAACTCGAAATTCGTATATTATTTCGAGCGCGTTTACCTATGATACACCCATGGATCCGTAAATACACACCGGACGAAAATTTAAAATAAAATCATGGAAGTGAAGTGAATTTTCAAAAATAAAAATTATACGAAACAAGAAAAATTGAACGGATTTTAATTATCAGCACAAAAGTAGCTTGATTGGTTCATTCGGAAAAGTTGATTTTTTGTTTTCATCGCCCTCGTGATTCAGCCAATTACGTGAATGGCCATGTAGCGTAAAATTAAGTGGATTAATATTTTCGCAGGGGAAGGAAAAGTTGAACCGCCGAAACGCGGTATTGATCGCGCCAGCGATTATTCAAAAGGTCCTATTCGCGTGCCAAAAAGTATCATCATTTGATCACTTTTTTTTTTGTTCGTTCCAACCGGACGATATTCGGCCACATAAATAACCACATTCCTTTTCCGGAGATTACGATACCTATTTTTTCCACCCTAAAAAAGACGAAACGTTAAAAATTAAATTGAAAAAAAGAATAAAAAAAAAAAAGGAAAATGGAAAGAGAAAAAAAGAGAGTGGGGTTAAAAATGAAGTCCAGGACTAGATTGGATACGCGCATGCAAATAAGTCTGTTCTTTTGATGTCTCATCGCTGGTATAAAATAACGTCCGTCGGAGTGAATGAGATTTTGATTTTCAATTGAAAATGAAATTTATGAATTGCAGGAATTTTTCGGCCGAGCGGGTGATGTTAGATACGAGCCAGTGCGGCGAATCAGTGAGATTGCCGGCGGACGTCACATTGACGACTGTGTTGGTGTACGTAACTGATGAAAATGGCAACCTGGACGAGAGTCTCACAGAAATGCTATACGACATGCTGTACAAACAGAACCCGAACGCCCCGTTCCCATGGTCGGTAAGTCAATTTTGCACAATACGCTCTATAATCCCGATAACGCCGATAAAAGGCGCTCAAAAAAAAAAAAAAAAAAAAAGAAAAAAGACAGAAAAGAAAAAAGAGGGTCACTTATTTTATTCTTCCGTTTCTTATTTCATTTTCAGTGGAAATTGAAAAAAGCATGTTTGCAGTCATCTTTGCCAAATCAACTGGCCTGATTCACGACCCAACCGTAACGGTCGATTGTTCGGATTCGCCAATATAAAACTTGCCATTCTTCAAGAATAAAGATCAATCGCCATTCAACTTATTGAATCACAGCATATTCAGATTCATATTTCTCATATAAACCAATACGCGAACAATATTTTACTCGTTAGAGAAACAAACCTTAAAATAACAAACAAAATACTGATTTATATAAACATATCAACATTTTATTTCATATTGGGTGCAGTTGGAGTAATTCTGACACTTGAATAAATTGTGTAAACAGTAAAATTGGTTCCTGAAAAAAAAAATCATTTTTTGAATAAATGTGTTTATAAAGAATAAAAGATATTAATTGACTAAATATGACGATTATAAATGAAAAAATAATTGTGATAGTTTTTATATTTACTTTCACTATTTAATATTCAATTGATACAATAATATTATAAAAATAGTACAAATTTATAGGTTCACGTGAGTACAAAAGTGATCGCGTAAATTCGAAAACTTGCGTCATTTGGATCGAACGAGATTCAAAGCGTTGTTATGATAGGAAAACTTGCGTAACGTACAGGAGAACAGCATTAGGCAACTAATACGTCGGGTCGATTAAAAGCGCGCGCCAGACCGTCGCGAGACGGCGAAATGATCCACACCCAGGTATAATTAATTTGACACAGGCCGCAGCACTTGCGAGCGAATCAACAAACTCGGCATTTGCATACACGCCCCATAGTCCCTCCGACGACGAAAAAGCCACCCCCTCTCCCTCGAGTTCGTTTGATAATTTAAGTGCGATTACGTGAGGGATATTAAATCGATTAATCATAGGGGCGCGGATTTATTGGCGAACTCGCGAATAAAAATGAAAAGTGCGCTACAAAAAAGTTTTTCAATTTAACATTCTGATTCACGATTTTTCCCTGCACATTTACTAACTAAACAAACTTAATAATAAACAATATTGTCCTTTGAATATCGATTTTCAAATTATGAATTTTACCTGATAAATCGAAATGTAAACAATTTTAATTATTTTGATTTTTTTAAAAATAACTGATATATTTTGAAAAAAGAAACAAAAGTAAAACGTATGTCAAGAATAAAAATAAAAATATGTTGGTTGGTGTTTTTTAATAATAAAGAAAAAATGATATTTTTTTGCAGATTCGGAGTTTCATTTTGGTGACGTTGCCGAAAGCCGATTCTGGAAATGCAATAGCTGTAGTAGCGGTTTCGTGTGTCGCCTTCATATGCCTCGTTCTTCTGGCAGGACTCCTGGTAAAACATCACATTTACATACGCGTAATACGAAGTGCATGCAAGCGTGTCTACGTGACAGAAATGGAGCTTCATTTTCGCGGACGAATGGAGACTCTCGTCTGATATTCGGATGTTATAGCCAATCGGACGCGCTCTCATGGGATTAATGACACACACATTTGCATGACATTTTTTCCCCTCACCTTTAATTTCTCTTTCAAACTAACAATAACCATCATCAGTTTATTAATATAAATAAATGTCTTAAACAAATTATGTTCAACATATAATTTTTCTATTTTTTTTTGTCTTTCAATTTTTTTTCAAAATTCAGATAGATAGAGAAATTATAAAATTAATGTCGGACAAAGTTTTTGAAGACGCTATTTTGGTTCAAATAGGCACATTTAATTTCCATCCACGTTTCGTCGGTAAAATTAACACGCATTTCTTCGTCTCCTTTGAATTCGATTCCATCTCGTTCCTTTTCTTTTTTTTCCCTTCCTCTTTTTCGTCGCGTCCGTTTGATTACGCGACGAAACATCAGGGATGAGTCTTTTGCACCGCACCAAAGCGAAGATGATCGTCGTCGCTCAGAGCGATGATGAATAATTAAAGGCAATTGCTTTGTGTATAGTTCCGTAGGACCGCGAAAGTCAGCACTGCCTCTGATGGACGACCATCGTAAATGCGAGAAACTATTCCTCAAAAAAATAATAAAAAGCAAAAACCGAACACGGAAAAAACATTCAATAAAGTTAAAGCAATTCATTATATAAAGAAAAACTTTGTTATATTGTTTGTTCTTTTATTTTTTTTTTTCTATGATAAATGTTTATCATTATTATAATTACAATACAAAGTTATTTTAATATTTTCGATGAACTTTATAAGTTCTGAAACTTTTTTATTTTGAAAAATAAATAAATAAATCTTCTCGAAATAAAATTTTATTTAAAATCTAAAATCGGAATTTTGAATTCATAGGTTGGGAAAAAAATATTTCAAAATATATATTAAAAATCCAAAATATTACAAACAAACGTCCTCGTTCATCAATGCGTAATCGCTCGCAGGGGTACGTAATCACTTGTGACAAGCACACTTATATACGTGTATATAATTGAATTCAAACGAGAAAATCGAACGTTTTCATCATATCTGTAAATTAATCGCGACATTTTTGTGGTGTGATCTTATGAAATAAGAATAATTGTGTTATCAATGTGTACAAAACATGTAATATGAAATGTGCTGTTGTTCTCTCTAAACTTTCACTCTTTTTATAAAGTTAATTTATTTTTCCTCTTTTTAACAGCTTTTATTTATTCACAAATGATATTCCCTGAAAATAATGTACCTTTTATACATCATTCTTATTGTTCAAGAATTTTTGTATCTTTCAGTTTTTTATTCAACTTTTTGATTTTTCAATTTTTATTGTTTTCGAGTTGTTTTTATTTGTTTGTCTATTTTTAATTAATTAAAAGTTGGCATTTATTGATTGATTTCAAACAAATTTCGTAACCCGCCGATCATATGAAAATTGAATTTACAATGTACCATGTCGGTTTCACTATTGCAACAACTGAATGAAAAATATGAGCTAAGGATGAAGTTGAGCAACGTCAAAATATTAAATGAAATGATTCGTATATATTATTTGACAAGGAAGTCGGTGTTTAACATTTCTGAACGGACTTTTTTATCATTCCAGAATTCAATGTTGGGTTATTGAAGCCTATTTTTGCAGTTTATTCAAGAGAATCTAACGTCGTTTTAAACGGATTACCTTTATTTTAACTTCCGGGAGAGTAGGGAGGTGATTTGAGTTGAGCTGCAAAATATACAACATTTATAAACACGATGAGACGAAAAATAATTGAACCGGAATAATAGCAACCTCGTTGAGATTATTAGAAAATCGATTTTAAAGTTCTTGTAACTTTTCAACGTTTTTCATCAAATGGGAAGAACTTTTCTGTGTTTTTTTTAACTTCGAAAGTTTTCTTTACTCTTATATATATATAACTAAAAATAAAAAAAAAAAAAAACAATCTAATAATTTGTTTCTGTTTACGAAAAAATGGAAATTGTATTTGCTCTATTATAGGTTTCAAACTGTGCGTCGAAGTTGGTACAATTTAATAAAGCCTTGCATACCAGGGCGAAGTTGTAAAACTCATGCATTTCAACGCGTCGTCTAAAATAACAATTAACTTTGAAAGCGACACTAAAATGTTAAACTTTACGCAATACCCTCTAAAGGTGAATTATTTTCGCCATTATCATTATTTTAATTGTTGTCAACGTTCCATTTTTGCATGATCATTTTTTTGTACTCCTTGCAACTTTTTAACCAGTCTTTTTTATTGTCCAATTATAAAATGATCGTTTTGAGGTAAGTGAAAGATCTTTTCGATCTTTTGCTAGAATCTTAAAAAAAAACATCCATTTTCAAAATTTTTGTTTTCTTCATTTATAGTTCTGTTTCGTATACATTTTTTGTTATTCTTCTTTTCGACAGCGATTGAGTAAAATATTAAGTTTTACTTCAATGTCAATCATGTAATCGAATCCGCTTATTATGATATCTCAAAAGTATGAATAATTTTAAACCTTATCAAACTAACAACAATTTTCGAAAAAATGTGTATTTTCCCCTGCTTTTCAATTTTATTTCTTTTTTTAATTTTTTTACTGTCCGATTCCGATAGAAATTTTAGAATTAGGTTTTATGGGAGAAAAAAATATTTTGTTCAACAAGAGAAAAGAAAAAAAGTAACGACAGAAAAACCTTATTCTAAAATCTCAAAAGGCGTGGAATTTCACGTAGAATAAAGTTCTTACAAATTATAGGCAAAATTCGATTCCTAATACTATAATTTGTTTTCAGTTCATCATGCGAAAAAGACAAACGCGGTTCAACTACGGCGAGCGGTGTCGTCCGGTGTCTCTAGATGCGTACAGTCTCGACAGCGTGTCCGCTTACAACAGCGTACGTCGCAAAGGCGCTGCCAGAGCGTCAAAGCGCAGTTACGGCAACCCGACCTTTGAGGACGCTGTGAGTGATTTGTTGTTAGCAAGTGCTTATTTCATCTTTCACAGGTCCAAGAATCCTTTAAATTTGCCCCTTTTTTTCAGCCACTTCTCGTTTGCGGATACTTTCAGTGCACTTCAAAATTCGCTCACAATTAAAACTTGTTGTGTAAACAAAAAAACTAAGTAATTAAAAAAACTAGATAACAAATGTGTAATCAAAAATTGAATGCACTAAAAAATGCACTATACAAGATATTATAAAGTAAATAAAACGAAACATACATTTATTTTACAAAAATCTTTTGAATTAAATTTTTTTATTTTGTATATAAATCTAACATATCATTATATAATCATTCTATTAAAAATTATCATATTATTTTAAATCTGGTTATACTTGGCATATTTGGAAACAAGAAATTACAACAACAAAACGTGGAGCTTCTGTAAATATACATCTTCGTTAAACCACAAATTCAAATTTTATACCACAAACAACAAAAATCAATGTATCTTGATTATATCTTCTACACAGATCTGTACCTTGTTAGGCTATACCAGTTTTAACTGCTGCCTTTATTTTCGAATAAATAAATAAGTAAAAGATTTGTTAAAAAAACAAATTACGTGCCATAATTATATGGAATTGAAATTAAAACGAAAAAGTACGCGAAATATAATATATAAGGTAAAACACTTAATTAGTGACCGTGTACTTATTAGTGGCCACCTGTCATCGAAATGCTAGAAGATTATATTAATTTTTAACTTTCTTATTTTTTGAAAGTTAGATTAATTTTTTAGTATAATATCAAATAAAATTACTTATTGCAAAAGCTCCGGAATTATTTATTTACTAAAATAAGTGGTCATAAGGAAGTACATGTCTTTCATCTTAACAACAAAATGAAATAATATATAAAAAAGTCGTCAATAAATGTGAACCAAAATATGATATCAATAAAAAAAAGAAATCATAAAGTTGGTTTTATTTCCAACATTTTTAATAGAAATAAAATGAGAAAATTCTTTTAAATTAAACGAGAAGATAAATTCAAAACATTAGATTCTGATAAATTAAGTGTAAGGTTAGATCGAGCTTGGGTAAAGTAAAATACCGAATGATTTAGGAACATGTAACTCGTTAGAAACAATGCGGTTTTCTGAGCAAGCACGAAGTTGGGGCGTACAATTTGAGGTCGAAAAAGAGCGGGTCGTATATAAACGACCCAGCGAGCTTATTTTTACGTGAACTTATTTGAGGTAATCTTGATTTAACGTTACAAGTTGACGTAAAATAAAATTTCATTTATAAATCGATCGACAAAACTCATCTGTAATGGATTACCGTGCGGATTTTATGGTACTCGGAGGGTGAAAAAAACGGGTTGCCGCACAAAGCAAAGCACTCGGAGAAAATACCTTAACAGAATTACAAATGCGAAAAAATAAAAGAGAAAAAAAAAAGATCGCGAGAGAAAAGGAAAAGGCGTATTTATGTCTTTGACCAATCAGGAAGTGCAATTTCGGAACAAAGAAAGAGGCGTGGAATTGAAATCAGTATGGAAAACTGGAAATCGAAAAGAGCTTTTAGAGCGCTGAAAGTATCCGGTTTTTTTGTTCCCAGTTGTTTTTTTTTCTTGTGGCCAAACATCCGTAAGTGACCCCTGTGGTTTCTTTTTTTTTTTTTGTTCAGCCATCCTCTGTTTCTCTCACTCCTGCGGCCAATATTTGTTGCAAGTGGTATAGATTGTGGGTGGATGAATAAGCATGGCTTGTATATTGCAGAGCGCTATTCCATCGCATCCGCTGAACTTCGCGGGGCTTTCGTCTTTTTGCGAGGATCACAATACCATCGGCGAGGAGTTCGCGGGGATACCTCAAGTTACAGCGAAGATGGATGAACTGCCGCAGGGCGCGGAGGTGAAAAACCGATATGCCAACGTAGTACCACTTCCGGAAACCAGAGTCACTCTGTCGAGGCTCAACAATGATCCACTCACGGAATACATCAATGCCAGTTACGTTCGGGTAAGTTCGCATGCTTCAACAATCAGTCGCAAAAACAAACCAAAAAGATTTCGCAAATCAGTTTGCCGATGAGCATGATAATATCAGTTCTCTTCGACTTTGCGATCTTTCGCATCAAACCAAATTTCAATACTATCAATACTAAAAAATGAAAAAGTAAGAAGGAAACAAAAATGTTTTTGCGATTGACACGATAATATAGATAACGATTATCGATCAACAGTCAAATTTGAAAATTGGCACACGAATCAATCGACCTCCATATAGATGGAACTATTGTCAGATGCAACTCTAAAAACCAACCTCGGTTACTAATATGAATTTTGATCAAAAGTTAACAACTGTTTATTTTCCCATTATATATGCGTTTTGTGCGCATAATAATTGGTACTATGTAATTCGTATGCATCTGATTATATTATCAATGAATCCGAAGAACATGGTTATCCAATCGGGCAATCTTTAAATTAAAAATTATTTGCATTATTAATCAGGCTTTCTCATTAAAACTTCCATTAAAGTTAAAACGAAACTTTTTTTTCATCGTAATTAATTATATAGTATCATAAAATGCTAACAGGATATTTCATTGCTGTATTTCAGTTTTGTGTAATCAGCATGAAAATTTCCTGTCTAAAATCATACATTCCAAACGAAAAAGTTTGGAAATGAGTATGACAGAAATGTTGCAACTTTTTTAATTTCCCCATTTAAAAATTCTTTTTAAAAGTACCAAAAAACTTGAAAAACGAAAGAGAAAATACACAATAAATTTAAATACACAGTAGATCTCTTGGTAATTCATTTTTTGTAATTTTTGTTACGTTCTAAAAGGATGCACTACAGTGCTCATTGTAAAGTAAATAACAAACGAAAGAAACTTGTTAATTAGCAGATTCAGTAATTAAAATGACTGCACGTCACATTCTCTGGCTCCAACTTCAAACCACGATTTTCCTATTTTCAACGAAACATAATTATTGAAGATACACATTTTTTGCATAATTTATTTCGGCTACGTTAAAGCTCAACTTATATCTCAATATGAAAATTGTCTGCAATTTCATTGAAGGTAAACGTGCCAGTTTGTGTTATAGGTACCAATTTGGCATAATTTCAAATTAACATTAATAAAATTGTTTGGCAAATTTTGAATTATTTATTATGCAAGTCAGTGAAGAGACGAATATGCATTGATTTTATATAAACGCTTTGCATAACTCTCAATTTTGAATGTAAATTGAAAACGAATTTATTCAAACCTAACACAAATAGGAACACTATAATCGCAGTAGCTCTTTTACCTTAGCTCTTTCAACGTTAAAAATTTTTTTATTTATACCTCAGAATATAGAGGTATCCTGAAATCCCGTGCTTCATAAAAGTATTTTTTTATTTGTTGTGTCAAATTTTTTCGATGATGTTTTATTAAAAATGAAAATATATTCCTATATTTGCACTCATGTTCTTAAAAAATACTTAACCAAATAATAATCTTGTTTTAAGATGTATTCCTTTATTCATTAGAAGCAGAATTGATTGTACAACTCTTTAATAACGAATATATCACATTATTTGAATATAAAAATCCAAAGTGTTTTCATAATTTTTTTAGAATTTCTTGAAATAATTGAAAATTATAAAGTTTTTACTATAAGGAAAAAATTTTCACTTCCATTAATTATAAGGAAATGAGAAGGATAAATGCATTAATATTCGATATAATGACGAAACATTTTCAGATGAGTAACAAATGCGTATAATTTCTAGAAGTAAAATCTCTAAAAAGCTTCGACATTGAAATGAATTAGTTGCGTTGCATTGAAATGCAGTTAGTCGTATAAGATGAAAACAAATAATAGTATGCTGTTAACCAGAAAAAATTTATTAAAGTTTGTCGAAGAATAAATTTTTTAAAATTAAATTGATTAGAATGAAGCTTGAAATAGCTTTATTCCTTTTACTCGTTATAGCACCAAACCATTACAAATAATTAAATATAATTTCATTTTCATATATTAGTTAAGGATATCGCTTAGTTATATTTTTTTCTTCACTGAAATGTTGAATAAAATTTTTCACAATTTTAAAAACATCACAATTCTTTTTCCTGGCAGGGAACATTTATTAAACTTCATAACGTTTTCATTCATTGGAACATTTTTTATGTTTTCAGGGGCCGAAAAACGCGATGAAGTATTACATCGCCTGTCAGGCGCCGACAGAGGCGACAGTCGTCGACTTCTGGCGCATGATATGGGAACAGCAGAGTAAAGTCATCATAATGTTGACCGATTTAGTGGAGAATGGCATCGAAAAATGCACCGAATATATCCCGCCGTCAGAAGTGACCGATTGTAATCGACTTTTTGGCGACTTTCAGATTACGTTAAAGAAGCGTGAAACCAAAGAAAAATACGCCATATCCACTCTTGTTCTCAAGGTACAAGTGCATTCTTCTAAATCATTCCTCTTTGTCTCCACTTACCACTTTTTTCTTCTTTCTTTTTGTTTCATTTATTTCATTAAAAATTAAAACTGCCATGTTCTCATAAAAACTCAATCCGATTACTCTAAGAGGATGAAAGCGATCATAATAAGAAGATTCCACCTTCACAGAGACGCATGACTTTTTTTTAGAAGAATTTTTCTCATTTCCAATTTAAACAGCATTTTTCATGTTTCACAATATTAAAATTAAAAGCAAAAAAATGAGATACATTTTTGAAGTTGGTTTTAATTGTAAATTGATGAACTGATTTTGGTTACAGAATTTAGAAAACAACACGTTCCGCGAGGTTTATCACATCTGGTACCTGTGGCCGGCAAGTGGTGTGCCGAGCGACGCGGCCGGTGTTATAGCGATTATTTTGGAAGCCCGTGCACTGCAAAGGGGCGGACCCGAACCAATTGTGGTCCACTGTAGTCCCGGCACCGGACGCACCGGCACGTTAATATCCCTCGACCTCGGTATCAGACAATACGAAATCACGCGAACTGTCGATGTACCCAGAGTCGTCTATACGATAAGGAGGGACCGCACTGGAGCTGTGCAAACTAAAGAGCAGTATGCCTTCATATACAAAGTTAGTAAAGAACAACTTTTTATTCTTATTCAAAAAGAATATTGTCATTAACTATTATTTTTGGATTTTATATTATAATTAAGGAAAAGAAAATGATCCAACGGGGAATAATTATCAAGGGACAAGTTTGTTTCCATTACAAATTTTAAACATTGTAGAAGATGAAATTTAAAACAGATAATTGATTAAATTGTTTTTATCCTATCGGAAAGTTTTGACTCGTAACTTTCCAACTTCCACTCTAAAAAAGTTGATGCTATCGTGAAGTTGCATCCGCGGCGTAAGGAGTTTATTTTTTGACAGCCGGTTTATTTACATTCGAAATTTGAAATTCGACGGGTCGCGAAAATTTGACATTTGACATGTATGTAGGTTCGTTAGGAAAATCTGTAATCGAAATGCAGGTGCGCGCACAGAGCGCATTGAGGTATTTATATTTATTTTGTAAAATTCTAAAATTTGATGGGGGAGAGCGCTCGACATTCTAGTTCAAGTAAAAAACAGATTTCATGACTTTCATTCTTTGTTTCATTAATTAATTTTTCATTAATAAAAGGTAAAGTGACACAATGAAATGTATTTTAAAAATGAATTATTAAAAAGAGGGTGACTACTATGTTTATTATTATACTTTATATATTTATATAATATACTTTCGGAACAAAAAAGTATTTAATAATGTCAAGGGTTTCATATTGTTTGGTAAAGAGACAAATTGTGAAATACAAAATTAAACTTGAAACAAAAAATAAAATAAACTTGAAATAAAAGAAGGTAATATTTGAAAACAGAAGGGATGAAAGTTGAACAATGCGCGAATCTTGCTTTGAAAAGGAACATCACATTCATGAAGAATGCACCTATGAAAATTACATGGTGTGAAAAGGCTTGAAGCAGAGGTTTCGCAGTTCAAATATCGGGGTTTGTTTTCGCGCGCGGATCCATCATTTATTATTCATGACTTTTTAGTGTTGGATAAACCTCTTGAACCGAAGTGTCCCGGAACCGGCGACGAAACAAAGAAGACCTGAAAGAACAGAATCAAGGTAGACGCAAAAAAAAGCGTCGCGCGCGCAAAAAAAAATCGTCCCAACACACCTGGGAAATCTTCTTAACCAGGCTGTCATAAAATCGATGATAAAGCGCTCTTTAGTAAAGCGAGGGAAAAATCATACGAAAAACGAGTCGCGGACCCTCCAGGGACAAATTTTCAATGATTAATATTGTCTAAAATCACACATCAAGCATTTTCATCACTGAAAACCAACAAATTTGTTGTTTTCAAATTGATGATGAACAAATAAAATACTCCCAATTCATAAGTGAAATTAATTATTGAAAATATTTGGGATACAAAATTTCAGTTAATTAACGAGACAGGTTGAATATAATGAATAATGAATGGAAACAAAATTTTAAAAAATGTAAAAACATTTTAAATTCAAATTAAAAGCAAAACTGTTGATTGATTTCAGGCGCTGAATTTATACGCGATGAAGCTAGCCGGTGGAGCTTTGGAGTCAACGTGAAGTTACGTTCAGCGTTTGGTCCGCGAGAGACACAAAGGACCCGATCTAAGTCAGCCCCGCGAGGTCGCGGGGCAATAACTGCAGCGGCCGGCTGTTAAAGGAAGCGCGCCGTTTTGAGTTGTTATTTCGTTTTGACAAATTTTACGTTACGTTATTGGCACGCGACATTGCCAATCTAGAACCCCGAAGCCTAAAAGTACCTATAGGTGTATAGAATATATCTTGGCGAGTCGACATGTTTGGCGAATTTTTGTATGCGCATTTTACACGCGCCTGTGGGCGCTGGATCTGTGATATTTGGATCCGAATTAAACGATCATTTGTGTGATATCAAACGAATGCATGATTTCTCTCTAACTTTCTTTTTTCATTGTTATTACTTTTTGTAATTTTCATGTATTCGATTTTTAATACTATGTGCAATGAGATTTTTTGTATAGGCCAATCAGCCCTTTTATAAGCGTCTGTTAAGTTTGTCAGTTTGATCACTCTTTCGTTATTTATGTCCCTGTGATCGACGATTTACGGTTGGATTCGATGTAACGGATAGCTCGCGAGGGATGGGTCAAACTTAAGTAGAGACTGTAGGTGAAGTTTTACTTAGAGGGAATCGTGACTGTTCATTATACCCAGGCTTGATAGATGGAAAAGCGACTATCGATTATTTTAGCGAAATTGCGTTTCTATTTTTCTATTCCCTTTACGTTCGTTATCGATGTCTCTCAGACATGTTTGTCAAACGACGTTAAAATAATATTTCCCGATCGATGTGAGATCGTCCTAACCGTATTTAAGACCTGGCGAAGCGTACGCCAGGTCAAGTTTTTTCGACTTTGTCTACCGATTTTATACGATCGTATACCAAAAAGCCAAGTTACTGATTAGTATTTTAAGAAACCCACTTTGGAGACAACCAATTAAATAATAACGAACAGCCGATTCGTTTCGATGAGTTCTTTTCTTTTTCTCAAATAGAGGAGTATGTCTACGATTTGATTATGCCAAACAAAAAAAAAATACAGAAAAAAAACGCAAAAATCTTAGCGAAAGTAGCGTCTCATTGTAATCATCGTTGGTGTTTCACGTCGTCAATAGACAGCATATTTATTCACAGTAATAAAAATAGGTAAATGTATCAAAGTGAATGTCGCGCCCAAATTGCGAATCTAGGCGCCAGTTGGATTTGTCACACGTGCCGCGTACAGGCACATCTAGAGGATAATATACTGCTCTCTGAACTCTGTAAATAACGATTTCGTCAACAAATCTTCCGACAACCATCTGTTTTGTTTGTAACCGATATATCTCACCCGAAATAAAAAAAAAAAAACAAACAATGAAACAAAAAATGTAAGCAGCGACCGAAACGACAGTATTGATGTGCAAAGTGTTTTCAATTGTAACTAATAAATAATCAAATTGTTCATCAACCACTTGACTTGTTCTTTCCTTATCGCACAGATTTTCACATTCAATGCACTTTTTTTACCGTCAAAAGAACCGATAAACAGATAAAATTGGGGCTTGATTATTTAGTTTTTAAGTTTTTTCGTTTTAATTTGTCTCGAACAAACATGATCTTGAATAGATTGAAAAAAAAAAATACATAAACGATAAATTGACGAAACAAGGTGATTATATATTTTCCGTCTCTTTTCATTCTGCGACTAACACCTGGCCGTTGGGGACATTAAAGCAACTCGGATAGTAATTATCGTTATTTCGTTATTTTACTTCACTCGAGCGGTTAATACTAGATCGAACCGGAGCGTGGTCGATAAAACTCGTTAAGCACGCTCGCGGCATTGCCAATTGTCATAAAGCAGTGGCGGCACATTGACACGCCTGACGAATCCGCGAAAAAATATATAAAAACCCGTGAGAACACTTCGGAAGAAGAATTGCGAATCAAGATCAAAGTCGCTCAGGTTTTCTCTTTAATGCCGCGCTCTCCGTTTTCCCAGGCCACATTGAAAAACCAATACAATTTGTTGTTTCGCGCCGCGCTTTTATTGTACAATTAAATTTACCATCGATGAAGTTTCGATCAATTTTAATTTTTACACGACGATGTCATTGATACCATTCTCATTTTACGAGTCTTATAAATTATTATCTTCTCTTAATTTTATTATCTTTTTTTAATGGTTTGTTTGATTTCATAAAAAATGTTTCTGTAAAATTCATACAATATAAATATCCAAATTGTCTTACAACAAAATTTGATTGAAAAAAGTGAACAAAAACAATAAATAGCTACAGTTATTAAAATTTGGCAGAGATATGAGAATTCGTCGAAAATGATTTTCGACAATCTGCGCTTAACAAATCGGCGACCTTCGACGGTCGGGAGATTAAAATAAATGTGCATCGAATCATCTCTTATGCCGGCAAAGAAAGCAATTGAAAAGATGAAAACGCCACTTTTAAATATCCCCAACTCTCAAACGGTCGTAAAATTGTAATATAAGGCAAGCTAGCTCCGCACATGGCCACGGTAGACGAGACTTTTGAAATTGTGTTTACCGATAAACTGGATTCGTGATTTTTCGATCGCGACGCTTCGCTTTTTAAATCGTATTAGACGTGTCACTTGTAAGAACCGCGCGCGAGCCAAAAAGTTTCGCCAACTTTTCGCGCGACCGAAGTTTCATCGAACAAATTTGGAAATTCCGACTCGAGATCCGCTTCCGTTTTATTATAGTTTTCCTTGAATTTATTAAATAAATTTTATTTCGTTAGACGCAGATAGTTTCCATTTTAAAAGTTTCAATTTCGAAAGTTTCTGTAGTTCTTATTTTTGCTATTTTCATTTTTTTGTTTAAGTTTGTGCCTTTGTTCACAATGCGACAAAAATTTGGTTCTTAAAAAAAGGTCAACGGTAAAATAAATCATCGCGAAATCCTTAGCGACTCTAATTTTTACGCTTGCAGATCTCATAATCATACACAGAAGTTATTTATAACCTCTCGGCATAAGCTGCTGCATCTTCTGCAGCATCGTTACACTGTTTTCATTTCCTCCGGTAGTTTTATCTTTTGCATTTGTCGCGCGTACTTGTATAATTGAACTTCGTTTTGCCCATTGATTGTCCATTTCTGTCTCATTAGCTCATCCCGAGCCGGAAATTATTCGCTAAATTTTCGTCCCGAAGCAAAATTGCAACTTTTTTCCCTCTTTCCTCCTCCCCCTATCAGTTATTAGATTATTGCAATCACAATCAAAATATTTCACCTTTTTTTTCATCATGTACCAACAAATTGTATTAATACTGTTTAAAAAAATGTAATAACTTTCCACATGTGTATTTATTATTCATGATATATGATATTTATTTGTCACCTAAAACGTATTGTACAAATTAATTATCCGCATGCAAATTTAATAGAACATGAAATTAATAAAGAAATGAAGGTAATGCAATATCATTCATATTTGAATTAATACGAGAGCAAGGTCAGTTATATCTTTAGCATGGTTTATTATTCAGTATCCCAAAGCAGCCAAACATTTTTGGAATCTACTATCAACCATTCTAAATAAATTTGCAAAACTAATAAATAATAATAGCGATATAAAAGTAAAGATCAAAGCAAGTCAAAAAATTGCTGGAACAATGTTATTGAAAATCGGATAGCGTTGTTATTGATATATGTATTATATTAATGATTTGTGTGTTCAACTAATTCTCAAGTATGATGTCACATAGGCATGTGTAGATAATGTTATTGATACGTGCTCATTATCTGATATAAAGGTTAATATTTTTTTAGACGCTGACATTATGACTTTTCTTAACGTAAGTGAACATTTTCGGATATTAAAAGATGCCATTAGAGTGTCGTTTACAGATAAATTATTGATTCTAATCAAAAGATAATAAACCTTTTCATTCATCAATTGAACATAAAAGCCTGAAATAAAAAAAATACTTGAACAAACCGTCTCTTCATAGAGAAAAATTAACTTGATTGTAATATAATTGTTTTTAGACAGATACAATTAAATTAAAGAAATTTAATTGAATTTAAAACCATTAGAAAAAAAAACTTTTCCTATGTTCCTAATTGTTCTTAGAACGAAATCTTGAATTTATCAAGTTTATTCGATCCGGTTGAAAGTGGCTTTAAACAAGAATCTATGATTATGGGCCACCCTCAAAGGTAGATAACAATCCTGACCAAATCGGATTTTTGAAAGCAACGCTACAAACAATTGAATAACATATGCACTTGACCGTGTACAATCAATAGAAGTTTGTCAACTTTATCGGACTGCAGTTCTCAGTTAAAAGTATATCGACACGTTACACCGCGCTAATTAATTTTATAAAAAATAACGTCAATTCTTATCTTTCTTCCAGGCCTGAGTCAACTGACTTTGAAACATGTTCGACTAATGTTCACCTGTTTCATAACCCACCTCTTCCGCCTCAAGTCTAAACAACAAATAAAAACAAAAATAAATGTTCAATGTCAAATAACCATCAAAATATATTTAACAATTTGTTAAAAGAAAGATTGTTCGTTGTAAATTGTAAAATAAATACACGTTTGTGATTATAAATGGAAGATAAAAAAAGAAACAGATACAAAATTTACATAAGTGAGACTAATAAAATGGCATGATTTTCGAGGGTATTTAAAATTAAAATTCACTCCGGCGTGGCGTTTTCTTATGATGAGATTTCGTTTCAATGTCCTGAAGACTTTGCTGAATTAACAGCGCGAATTGAAGCTCCGAAGCTTTGTGCACTCGGCTGCTCGAGGTGCCATCCGTTAAATATAACGCGAAATCTCGTTTTATTTAAAACTTTACTTTATCCGGATTAAAATTTAATTTGTGGTTATCTTTAAGAGGAAATTCGAAGAAAATTGCCAAGACAATTTCTCTTTGAAGAAATATCGTTTCTAAAAAAAGGTAGGGTTGAATAAAAAATAATCAATTAAACAGATGAGTGACTTTGAACAAAAAAAGAGAAAACTTTTGATGAAGTGGGATCCACAGTTGAATAGGTTGCTACTTATATTTTAGTCGTATTTGCAAAGTGTTAATTATTCAATCGCATTTTGAATCCCACGAAAACGTGACACATTAGCGAACTTAATTATTTACGAGAACAAAGTGAGTCAAAGTAACTCGTTTTTTTTTACTTATATATAGATATATCAAATGATGTACATTTCGGCTGGTTTGTTCAATTATGTAAACAAATATCTTTTGCAAGGAGGTCAACAACTAAGAAGTTTCCAGTTAAAAGAAGATTTCCCTCCAATTAAATAAGTCAAAAATGGTCAAATAATAAATAAAAAATGATTTGTAATCTTTTTTTGTTTTTGAAAGTTCGAGTTATTTATGTGAAGAGAATTCTTTCAATATCAAATTTGTCAAATATGACAAATTTGCTGTATTTGAGTGAACTTTTCTACACAGGAAATCACAATTGAAAATATCGATTCGAAAACAATAAGGCACAATACGGAAAATCGTATTGTAACCATTGTTTTTTGTTTCACAAAGTTACGTTTTACGATTGTGCCTACGTTTTTATGGACTAATTTTTATCAATTTAAAATGCATGAATTCCGAATATAAAGCAGTCTTTATTGTGCGATTGTTTCAAGCACTTCATAAGCTTCGCTAAAATTTAAATCCTTTGAACATAACGAAAAAAAAATCTGAAGAAAACACAAAAATGAAAAAGTAACTTAAAAATGAAATAAAATAATATTAAAAAATGATCAACTTTTTGTTTCAAACGAAAGTTATAAATATTTTCTCAAATTGTGATCGCGTTTCAAGGCGAGATTTAAGTGCGGATCATAGTGAAATGAAAAATCAAACAAAAATTTTAAATCGCACGAATAGTTCTGATATTAGAAAAGCGTTCGTACATTCGGAATGACTTAAAATTGACAAAACGATTGTGTTGTACACGACGATAACAGTGTTCGTATCTTTCCGCGTTTGTGTCTGTCGGTCAGCTCGCCATTGGCGTGTGAAATAGCGTGGAGGGTACGCATTGACATTTTTTCGATATAAATCGTCTGCAATCCGCGGCTCAGGTAGTTACGCTCGTGAAACCAAAGCGATGTGTCTTCGGATTAAAATTAAACCTACATCGGTACCAGTGATCCACAACAACTTTTCAGTGTCCCGCAGGATCTTCCGTGCTTCTCAAAATTATCAATATTTTTCTTAATTTTTATGTTTGTGTTATTGTTTTTTTCATTTAATTCAAGATGCTTCGAAAACTCTCTGCTACACTCAGGTAATTTTCATATTTTCCATCAAATTCAACATCATTTTCAATTTTAATTATTTCAAAACATTTTAATTATTTACAGTTATTTATTTATTTTTCAAGTCAAACGTGCATTCGTTTTTAATAACGTGTTTTGTTATTCTGAGAATTGACTACATTTCAATATTTTATATTGTTTTGATTATTTTAGTTTATTTAACATCTTTTAATTTATTACTTTCAAAAATTTTGGAGTATTTCAATGTTTATTCAAGATTTCAATTTGTTTTATCGATGCTTTTATTTGTGTTTGTGCACAATGTTATAGTTTGCTTATTAGAAAAAGGAAATTATATCTTTGCTATTAACTGTTTATTAGATAAAAAAATAGAATTGATGATAGTTATACGACAAATTTTGCAAGTTGTAAAGTAGTTTGTTAAGGTTTAAAGCAACAAGATTAATATCAATATCAATCAGTGCAATTAATTAACAATTGTTGATGGTCAACAAATATAAATGGCAAACAAAACAGCGAAAAAATTAATTCCCAACTTTGAGTGAGAAATGGTCGTTTGTCACGCATGACGAAATTATTAGACACGGATGAACAGATAAAAATTTTTTGTTATAATGACAGCGTTGTAGTGACAATAAATAGTAATTTGGTTTGTTTTAATTACCGCCGACAAAAATTTATGTCGCTATTTTGAACATTTTTTATGTAATATTTTTTTTTTATTATTTTTAAAGCAGACTTTGTTAAAATCAATATTTTCTTTTCTGAGTCGCTTTAAAATGTAATAATTAATTATCTATTACAGCTGACATTTTTTTTAATTGCCACAAATTTAATGTAAAATTTCCGTTTTCTGTTTTGTTGTTTTTTTTTACTATTTGAGAAAAGAATGAAACAATAACACGGGATCTTACAATTGTCTTCGCAATGTTAACGATCCCATAAAAATAAATCATGTGACAAAAGTAATAACCATGATCAATTACACAAAACGAGCAGGCCAAATGTTATTTATTATTGACGAAATAAAGGGTGCTCAGCAGGAGCGGCTAACATCCAAATGGATACAGAAGTAATCAATGTTTCAATGTCGACATAAACGTTTGAACAAAAAGTTCTCTCAGGGGACCAAGTGTTAAAGACAGTCTTATACTTTTGTTTAATTTAAATTTAAACTTATTTTCTTTAATGCCTTCATTTTTAATTTCTTTATTTAAGTTGATAAAATGACATCATTTATCATTAAAAGTAATTAAAAATGAATGCAAATTAAACAATATTTTAAATCTTAAAACTGTCTAAAAATAAAAAAAAATGAAATTACTATACAATAGTAATTTTGTCTAATCGTCTACTATTTGAAATTATCAGATTCAATTTGAAAATACATTATTTTTTCGAGCCAACATTTTTAGAATGAATAGAGAGACAATTAGGAATTCTTTTTTTCTTTAAATAATTTAGTGTGTTATTCAATTGTATGATTCAATAACACATCATTTGTAAGAAAATACGTTCAAAATCTGATTGGCCTTTGTTTTTATATGCGAAGCATTTAATCACTCGTCATAACCAGTTTGTTTTAGTTTGACCAAACTTTCGTCATTAGTATATATAATTCGGTATGTTTTTTTTAATATTTTTCATAAATTGATTTTTCGTTAATTAACGATAAATGAGAATCATTTTCATTTTTGAGATAAAAATAAAATTTAAAAATGTACCTCTTGAACATATTGCATAATTTTATAACAATCAATTACTGCTGTAAAAAAAAAAACAAACCAACAAACAATAAACATGTTAATTTTTCAAATGTTTAAAAGTTTAACAACATTTGAAATAAATAGATCTGCAAATTGGTGTGATAAGTAGCTGTCAATGTAGTAGAAGGCGATGAGTTGAAACAAAAAGGCCGTTTGGAGTCAATCACGCGAATTTCGTTTTGAAGCATAAAGTTTCTCCTATTTTTCATTGGGCATCGAGATTCTGAAATAACCAAGTCGGAAAAAGCACTTTCGTTGCGCATTCCCCACTTGTCAAAGGCATGTGGGTGTTCGAGAGCCATCCACGCATGCCTCCTGTCTGCGCAAGTTTTCAAACTAGCCGCAGCCCCGGCATCGCCAACAAACGCTTCCGATCGCACACTGTCCTGCGCTGCGCAAGTTTCCGGTTCATGTCGCTCAAACTCAAAGTATGACTCGAAAACTGTCAGTACATTTTCATAAACATTCTCGGCAATAATTTTCATCATTTTCAATCAATTTCTACATTACAATATTATAAAAACAAATACTATTTTGTCGCGCACTTTAGTTGCAACTTTGCTTTGTTATTCCTCAAAATGATTTTTGTTATTTTATAACTTTTATTTTCACTTTAACTCATAAAAAAATGAACTAACCAAGAAATTGGTAGCTATTTTTTTTAAAGAGGATTTTTAATTATTAATTTTTATTGTTAACTTATATTGTGATTTCAATTTTTTTATTTTTTATTTTCAAGTGGTGTCAATAGAACAGAAATATAAAAGTTTCCGGTACAGAGTTTATGATTCGAATCTTGCGGGATGTGTCGTTTCACTTTTGTAAACAAAAAATGAAACATAAAGTGCTTTCAGTGAGTTTTTGTGGTGCTCAAGATAGTCACGTGTGAGATTGGTCTTGAAAACTAAAGTTGAGAGCGACCGAACTTTGTACGAGGGTTTCGGTAAGGATTCTCCGGGGAAGAATATAATACAGATTTTCAATGCGGGATCATATTTTCAATGCACAGCTGTGGAAAAATAGTAGAACACATTTTTCTTTATCGAATGTGCAATTAAAACTTGAAATGATTATTTTTTCTAAAAAAAAAAGTCGAATGAACTCAAGTAAAAAGTACAAAGAAAAAAAAAATTGATAAAGGAAATGGCAAAATAAAGCAGAATAAAAGAAATGAGATTTAATTGAATTAAAATTTATAACAAGACAAGATTTATAATTTTTGAAATGTCATCAATGTGATAAAACGTTCAATTCGAAAGCGTTGAACTTGACAAGATATGTATACAATTTGTCGAAAAGTCAACAAAATATATGTTATGAATCATCGGAATGTTGTGAACTGAGGTATTTCACCTCTCAATGGACAGAGCGTGAAATTTCGGGCCAAGTGTGTGCCAACTGAATGACAGGTGCTAAAATTTATCGCGAATTGTAACCGCGCTGTTTAAACCGCGACACACCGCACATAAATAGACTTCTTGTTAACGCTGAACTTTCAGCGGGGCAACAGGACTGTTCGATTGCAAGCATTTTGATTTCCAAATAAGGCAGCGGGATTATCGGCAAATTTTAAAATCAAGTCACTCTTGGGCTAGATGATTCGACAAATATGATTGCTCGCTGTTTACTCATATTCGACATTGAAATTTAATTTTAAATTATCGGGTATCCCGAGATGGGTAAAGGAACTTGAATCCAAAACTTTGCGCCGGCTTTTGGAGCCTCGCCAGAACTGCGGCGTTGAAGCGAATGTGCCGAAATTGAAGTTACTTTATTTATAAGTGAATGAAAAATATGAAAAAAGGGTCGAACAAAAATTGATCTCTGAGCACGCTGATGCATTTTGCATCGATTATTTGTTGATTTTTTTTTCTTCTAATAACAAATTGATTAGATTTTGATTCAAGCTTATAATTTTAATTATGTTTGAACGTTCAATGTTTTTCATGAGGAGACAAAAAGAGATTCATCACGCGGTAATATTAGATATTGATATAAATTTCAAGCTTACATCCACCAATCATAAAATTCATAAAAGAAATCGCGTGATTGTACGTACTATATCTTATTGGTCATTGAAAATTATTGACTTCGGAGAGGCTAGTCACAACATAAACAAAAACAACAAACAAGCCTGGTCAATTAATTAAAAACAATTTTTTGAATAATCACTTGGCTGATTCAAATAATATTATTAAAATTAAGTTTCGATTTTATAACAAGCCAAGTTTTTAAATTATTATTATGAATCTAAAGTTGAAAACTATGAAAAAATTATACAATTTTGAATAACAGTCGTGGTTTTGAATGGTAAATTCAAGCTCCCCTCGTTTTCGTGAAATGTTGTATTTTATGTAAATAATTTTCTTGGCGTGAGTATCAGTTAACGTAGTCTTTTCAAATTCAAGACAGCTTTCGCGGGAGAAAACTTTTGCGAAGAATCTTGCGGGAGGGCTGGTGGCCCACTTAGATATCATCTACGAATTTGTATTATGCATAACATAAACGTCATTTTATGATGATTTATGAAGGCTGGCTAAAATGTTCAAGTGTCGCAAAGGGTGAGGAGGGGGTGTTTTTTTAAATTCAAATAGATATACGTTTGACGACTGCCAAATAAGATATACAAAATTGAAACAAACAAAAAAGCGTTAATAAAACGATTTTTAGAATCAATTGCAAACTTAACAAAGAAACATGTTTAACATTCGTGCCCTTTTCATACTTTTACAGGATTGGTGGAATGGAGGGGAAATTCCACGCCAAAAATAGTGAAGGTGATTCAATGGAACCGGTACATAAAAAATCAATGACTCTGAATGTAAACGGACTTTGGGATGTTGTGCCTCGTTTGGACCATTATAGGTTTGTTATTCAATTCAAATTGTAATTGTTATTTCAGAACAATTTTCAATTTTTCTATTAAAAAATTTAATAAGATTTTCCTTCTTTCTACGTTTGTCTTGTCCTTTTACTCTGTAACTTGTGTATTTATCAGGAAATCAGGAAAAAAAACGATAAAATATTTATTATTTTTGTTAAGGAGTTAAATAAGAATAGAAAAAAAAATAGAAATATAAAAATGAAAGTTTTCAATTTGCAGATTGAGTCGGCGAGCAAAAAGGCCTTCACTATGCGACCTGCACGAAGGAAACCCAACGAAGGTGAGATGGGAACACGAAGTTTTTCCACAAATATTTATTAGTTGCTTACGAATGAATGATGGAGGCCGCGCAAAGTCATTTGATAAATAAAATTAAAAGAGAAAGAGGAAGAATGATAAAGAGAGACTGAAGAGGGATGAGCCGACGATGATTCATCGTTTGCTTTGTATCGACAAAAAGCGCGCGCGACTCGCCACTTCAATCAGAAGTTATCGTTTTATATTTATTTTTCGCAAAAAGGTTTGGGTTCTTTTTTTTTCTCGCTATGTCGATTAATCATGGATATTGTTTGGCAAACAGAAAAAATTGCGTGATTGTATACTTATCACAAGGCCGATATGATCTGTTGTTTGTTTACGGTGGGAAAAAATGTCAAAATATTGTTTGGAAATACCATCCCGATACGATTCAAATAAGTTTTAACATAATTGTTTGGTTTGTTTATTTATATTTTTTATTAACTCACTTTAAAAAAATGGTTCCACATTTTAGTTCATCATTTTGTTTTTTTTTCCCTCTGTTTACACTATTTTAGTTTGTTTTGATTCACTTTTTATTTGTTTTTTGCGTTCCTCATTGAGGTCAAACTTTGTTTTGCAACCCTTTTTTTCAATATCAAAGTAAGATACAATGAACAAACATTGTTTACAAATAAGTTCACTTTGTTTATGAATGTTTAGTCTATTTTATTTTGATATCAAAAACAATAAATAAGAAAAATAATTGTTTGTATTTTAAACAGCAGCAAGATCTAAACGTGGAAGCAGGGATTGCGGGACCCGCAACATCTCATGGCGGCATAAAACTAGGCTGGATCCAGGGTGTGTTGATACCATGTCTGTTGAACATTTGGGGTGTAATGTTGTTTCTTCGGCTATCATGGGTGGTCGGACAAGCAGGAATTTTGCACAGTCTTATTATTATCGGAATATCGGCTGTCGTCTGCGTCATCACTACACTCAGCCTCAGCGCAATTAGCACCAACGGGGAGGTGAAGGGAGGTATGTACTCGCCGACGACGAATTGACGTCGATTTTCAAGGAGTGGTTTCTACTCGTGTCATTACCTTCCCTTGCGCGGGGACTTTCCTAAACATACCGCCATCACGACCGAGGGGCGCTTAATCGACTGCCCCTTTATTCCTCTTTTTCCCTCGGCTTTTATCATCGTCATTATACAACTTTTCTAATCGCAATTTTTCTTTTAATTATATACAAACCACTGGAATAAAAATCATATTTCATAAACAATTATTGTTTACAAAAGGCTCGTTTGTTTACAAAATCGAGTCAAGGTCAGGAGGACGCAACAATTGTTTTCATCAAAAATAAATAATAAAATATACCAGACGACTTTTAAATATTTTGAAAACAATTGAAAAATTGTGACCCCCTGACATTGACGTATTTTTGTAAACAAATTAGCCTTCAATTCGTTATTTTGTTATTTTTTCAAGTGTGTTTATGAAAAGGTCTTATTAAGACCACATAAAAGCTTTCCACGAACAAGATAGAATGTCACATCGACGTAATCATAATGGAAGCAAAAGTTGATATAAATTACGACGCAGTGACACGCGTTTTGCATTAGAAAAAAGTGTGCGGGAATAAAGGAGCGGCTCTCGCAAGTTATCCGGAATTTATTGTGCTATTACTAGAAGACCGCATTTAATCATGTGCGATATCTCAAAAAGTAACGTTAGATGGTACACTCAAGAGAAAAATTCTTTCAGGGGGCATCTACTTCATTATCTCGAGATCGCTCGGTCCTGAATTTGGCGCTTCGGTAGGCATCGTTTTTGCTTTTGCGAACGCCGTCGCGGCCTCCATGAACACCATCGGGTTTTGCGACTCGCTCAATGATCTGCTCAGAGAGAACGGTCTCAAAATTGTCGATGGCGGCAGCAATGATGTCAGGATTGTTGGCGCTATTGCTCTACTTGTTATGATAATTATTTGCGCTGTTGGAATGGAATGGGAGTCCAAGGTAAACGCAAAATTATTACATTTTCCACTTTTTCCAATATTTTTTTGAAATCCCTTTTTCATGAAACAAAATAAAATCGCAAATTAAGCATTACAATAAATCTGCAATTCATCATTTTTTTCATTAATTTTTTATTTCTGTACAATAAAAACAAATAAAATTGAAAGAAATTTAAGAAATTATCTCGATTTGACAGAATCATTAAATTTTAATTGATTTTATATAACTATTTTTCAAATGATAAAAAGTTATTTCATTGTTTAGTAAATTAATAAGTACTTGTGGCAGTTTATAACACCTTTAAGTAAAGATAATATAAACTAATATTTTGATGTTGTTTGAGCTGGAAAGTTGCAGCCGATATTGATGAATTTGAACCAAGTTTTTACCATAATTATAATTTTTGTTCGATTAGTTTCAAATAAAACCTTGCAATCATTATTTTCAATCAATTTAATAATCAATTTTATTATAAAAAAGATATCATCTTGTAGAAATTGAAAAGTTTTATCCAACTAAAAGAAATATATGTAAACTTAAATAAGAGAGTAAGACAGAGAGGAAGAGAGAGAGAGAGAGAGTATTTAAAACGAAATATGTTGATTATAATTTTTCAGGCTCAAAATTTCCTCATCGCAGTAATCGTTGGAGCAATAGCAGATTTCGTGATAGGGGCCATCGTAGGACCGCGAGACATTGAGCAACAGGCTAAGGGCTTCACTGGATTCTCAGGTATGTCTCCACGTCTCCCTTCGACTGATTATGACACTCACATATTCGATTTGTGTTAATTTCTAACAAATACCTAAAGAAATTGGAACCAATTTTTAGGAGAGGTGTTCAAACAGAACTGGTCCCCGGACTATCGCTACTCCGAGAGTAGCAACCAGACGTTCTTCTCAGTTTTTGCGATCTTCTTCCCCTCGGTGACAGGGATCCAGGCTGGGGCGAACATCTCCGGCGACCTAAAAGACCCGGCGAACAGTATTCCCATTGGTACACTGCTCGCTCTTCTGGTGTCGATGATCAGCTATGTCGTTTTTGTTCTTTTCGCTGGCGCAGTTTCCGTCAGAGACGCCAGCGGTGTCGTTGGTGCAAACGACACCATTGTGACTTGCTTGTCTGACTGCAAGTTCGGCTTGCAAAACAGTTACTCGGTAATTTTCATTCTCACTTGCAACACATTAAAAATAAAGAGAAAGAAAAATTGAAATTCTCTAAGATTAACGATTAATGAGAGTTGACGTTTACGAAAAACGCGATTAAGTCTTGTATGAAAAATAAACATTCATATAGTTGCAAAGAATCGCCTGATATATTTTGTTTGATACTTTGATGATTATTTTTCATAGGAATTAATCGCGTTTTTCGTAAACGCCGATCCTTATTAATCGCCTAAATAACCAATGAAAAAGAACAAAAAAAAATTAAGGTAATCAAGTGAACTCGTGAAAACAGTGAAAAACTATATTAATATATGCAATACTGTTTATATTTTTTTTAATAAATGCATTGTTTTTTACATCCCCGTACGATTGTAATGTATTGTTTGAAAATTCTCAGATACATTTTATAACGTTTCTTTCTAATTTGCATTTCAGATGATGCAGATCATCTCAAGCTGGGGCCCTCTGATTTATGCAGGATGTTTCGCCGCGACTCTTTCCACCGCGTTGACCAACTTGCTCTCTGTGCCTCGGTTGATCCAGGCACTTGGCCAGGATAGAATTTATCCTGGCTTGATTTATTTTAGCAAAGGTTATGGCAAATCCGGTGAGCCCTACAGGGGATACGTGCTCACTTTCTTCGTGGCTGCTCTGTTCATTTTGATAGGTACAATTGATTTTCAAAACAACCCTTCATTATAAATCACCGTTGGAAATATATAAACAAACGAAACAGGATAATTGAAGTGACAGCAAGACTGAAAATGGTTTTAATTTATTTTTCTTCCTTTTATTACAGCTAACCTGAACGTGGTGGCTCCCTTAATATCGACGTTCTACCTTGCGTCTTACGCGCTCATCAATTTTTGCACGTTTCACGCGGCGCTAGTCCGACCGTTGGGGTGGAGGCCAACATTCCAAGTAATTAAACTTTATTTATCTTAACGTCCACCCCCGTGTTCGATAGAGATTAAAAATGATCGATTAGCAATTACGATGAGCCCCGACGTGTTAATGCTTTTCTTTAATAACATCCTTCTTATCTTCGACAGTATTACAACACCTGGCTATCCTTGCTGGGATTCATCCTCTGCGTAGCAATCATGTTCCTCATTGATTGGGTCTCTTCACTAATCACCTTTGTCATTATCTTTGCTTTGTACCTGATTGTTGTTTATCGCAAGCCCGACGTTAATTGGGGCAGCAGCACTCAGGCGCAAACTTATAAAACTGCACTGTCGATTGCTTATAGGTTTGTAACACCTTTTTATTCTATTTTTTGTATTAAATGTTAATTATTAAAAGAGTTTTAATCAAAATATTTCGACAATTGAAAAAAAAAATCGATCTATTGTTTACACAATCAATCATTTTGAATCTTTGAAATTTAATAAAACCTATATTTGGTATTTTTAGACTGAACTCCATCGATGATCACGTGAAAAATTACGCGCCACAAATTTTGGCACTGAGCGGATCACCGAATGCACGTCCAGCTTTGATACATCTGGCCAACTTGATTACCAAAAACCACTCGCTCTTGATTTGTGGCGAAGTTTATCCGGTTTGTAAAACATTGTTATTTTGTTTCGTTTTGTTCTTTTTTTTATTGTCGTTTAAAAATATGTTAATGAATATTTGTTGGCATGAGCGTGATGTTACGTAATTGACAAAACGTTAACATTAATGAACATCCAATATTTGCAGACAAGACTATCGTATCGTGTACGCTCGTCTCGGTTGAGAAGCGGGTACTCGTGGCTGCAACGACAGCGCATTAAATCGTTCTACCATATCGTCGAGGAGCTGAATCTAGAAAAGGGAGCGTCGGCTTTAATGCAAACTTCGGGTGTCGGCAAATTAGCCCCAAATGTCATTTTGATGGGCTTCAAAACTCATTGGCGCAGCTGCAATCGCAAAGATTTACAAGAATACTTTAACGTGCTTCAGTGAGTTGATCGTAGCATCTATTTATATTCAAAGGAAATAAGGCGATGGGAATTTCTTTTGTTTTTGCGCTTGGAAAATTAAAGAGTATAAAATTGTAAAGAGACCGAATTTGATTTTCAGCAATGCCTTTGATCAGAAATTGGCCGTTGCCATATTGAGGATAGCGGAGGGTCTTAATTGTTCAGGATCAAATGGAATGTTGGATGAAGAGAACGGAGTTATTATGCAAAGCAGTTGTGACTTGGCAGGGATGACGTTAATGCACGCCGACAGCAACTTATCAATGAGTGAACAAATACCTCGAGTTCAAAGTGTCCCAGTTATGGGTAAGTTTTTTGTTTTTTGCTAAAATGAACATTTTGAATAAATAAATAACCTTTTCATACCGTTCAACATTGTTTTGTCTTTGCAATTTAGGCACTCAATATGTTACGTTGGATAATGTGACCGTCACCAGAGATTGTCCTGGAAACTGGAGCTCGAGGGACGAGGCGAAAAGCAAAAAGAAGCACATAATCGAGCGACTTCTATCGTAAGTTCAATTTTTATTTGATTTTGTATGAAAATTCGACGGCTCGGTTGAGAGTTCGCCGCTTGAATTAAAGGAAACTTTGGAAACAACTTTTGTGCACTTTTTTCTCACACAAAAAAAAAAGTCCGCCGTCATTGAAAAAGTTGGAACCGTGTTAATGCAAAGTTTGATCGACGAATCCTCTGACAGCGGTTCGTTTATGAAGTTTCTCACTGATCTTTTTTTTCTGATCCACAGGGACAAGCGAGGCGGAATTCCGACGATACCTGAAAACATGACCATTTTCCAGAAGAAACACAAGCATGGTGTCATTGATGTCTGGTGGCTTTATGACGACGGAGGTGATTAGGCGGTTCCATCCAATTTAATTTTTATTTTTCATCCAATTTGCATTTTAATTGCATGTTTATTTTTAATTTTGAACTATTTCAGGGCTTACCATCTTGCTCCCGTACATAATCAGTACCCGTTCCAACTGGGAGCATTGCGAGATGAGGATTTTCGCCTTGGCGAATCACAAAACAGATATCGGAGCTCAGGAGAAAGAGTGAGTTTCATCATCAGAGATATTTTTTTTCTATTGAAACAAAGGCTAGATCGGCTTCTTTTTGCGGAGAATTAATGAGTTGCATTGCTTACAGAATGGCGGAAATAATGAGCAAATTCCGGATCAAATACACATGTTTGAGGATGGTTGATGATATCAGCGTGCAGCCTAGGGAAGAAACAAAAAAGTTCTTTGACGACCTTATCTCCGATTTTCGCATCGATGATGATTCGGATAACATTAATGGTGATTGATCAATGCCGCACTTTTTTTCTAAACGAACCTGAAAAGAGCTTTTTGATTGAAATCCAATCAATAGCTTATAATAGATGAATTTTTATTATCTTTTTTTTTTTAAGTTTAAATGCTTCTTTTGTTTTTATGTTTTATTTTTGTTGCTTAGAATTAAACGTTATGAAAAATTGATTTTAGATTGCGGTGTCACAAATCGAGAACTGAATAGTTTGAGAGACAAAACATACCGACAGTTGCGACTAAGGGAATTATTGTTGGAACATTCTAGTCAATCGACGCTTGTTGTGATGTAAGAAATTTGTTATTTCTTTGGTTTTGATGTTTTTAGTTATGAGATAGCAGCTTTTAGTTGACATATTTTTTGTATTGCAGGTCACTGCCGATGCCCAGAAAAAGCGGAGTTTCCGCCCCATTATATATGGGTTGGTTGGAGGCACTTACCAAAGATCTGCCCCCAACTTTGTTGATTCGAGGAAACCATACCTCAGTCCTCACCTTCTATTCGTAGTATTATTAAAACTAATTACACCAAAACCGACCCTTACAAAGACCAACTTTAATTACAGTAAATTCATTTGTTTATTATTTTACAAATTGACGTTAACACATTTTAATCAAATTTTTAATGGTAAAAATTGAAGAGCCATATCCTTCGAATCAAATTAATTTTAATTTCGAAGAAATATTTTAACTTTTTAAACAATTTTAATTTTTTGCTCATATGAGGAAAAAGTGGGACCGAATTTACTGTATGACTCTGTTCTATTGAAGTAGTGATATGGTTAAACATGATTTTTAGTGCGAATTGCTCAAGTGATTCTTGAAAACAATTACAGCTATTCGGTGACGGTCCCCCGGTTGTTTTTTTCTTAATTTCGTGCTTTCAATGAACAAGAGTGTTGTCGCTTTTTTGGTAACAAACCCAAACGAACATTCGCACAACATTAGAAGGCCGGACCGACACTGACGATAAATGTCTGTTCATAAATCAGGCCATTATTAGTATCGTCTCTGTCAACGATAGCCTCGGCCTTCCATTGTCGTCAGCTGAATGGGATATTTGTACTGCTTAGCCTATCGTTTTGATATCGATTTTTGTGTTTCTCGTATTTATTCAATTCTCAAATTGCTGTTTTTTCAATTAGAAAAAAGTTAACATAAAGCAAGATCAAACTTTAATGATGAAACTAAATATGTAATTATATGAATTTTAGCAAGAATGCGTGCTAAAGAGGTCGATACGATCTTGATGCGTGATAATAATTGATTAATGTGCGATGACCATGCGTTTGACTAATTTTTCGAAAATCATTCTTCGTTAGAGCGGAGACTCATTGATTTTAAGGGCGAGCTAATGGAGATTTATGTTTGACAACTACTCTTCTCGACCTCAACGAAATTATTTGTTCAGGATTTACTTGGAGCCGAGTGTACAATCGTTTATTTGTGTTAAATAAACATTTTTCCGCGTTTACGACGAAACGTTTTACTGTAAAAAATAACGCGCGAGAGAGCAATTGTATGGACATTATAAATATATAATTTTATAAAATCGAAATGAAAAAAAAAAAAAAGAAATAGATATTTATTGTATAAACTGGTGCAGATCACGTACGAAAGCCGTGAAATTATTTTTAATCCGTATTTTGTAAATCAAAATTGTATAGATGTATATTTTTTAAGTTGAGCGAATGGCTCGTGACTGTGAATTGTGATTGTAAAAAAAGTGTGCGAGAATTAAAGGCGTTTGACGTTCCTATAACGTGAAAGAGTGAAGCGCTCCTGTGAGTTGTAAATTAGCGTTTAGATGGATAATGTTTTCTGTTTAGTCTGTTTGTTTTCGATAAAATCAATAGTATTATAATGTTTGGTTTAGAGAGGTGAACCAACATAAACTGTATTTAATTTTAGATATTCAATTATTTAATATAATAAATGGTCTAACTAAAAACACGTCTTTGTTCTTTAAAATGTATCAAAATTTATTGACTCGCCATACACAAATAATTTTCATTAGCATTTATTATTTGTATATTCGCTTTTTCACAATTACTCATTTTTTAAAAATACATTTATCACATTTGAGAAACTCATCGTTTACATATAAACACGCTCACACCCGTGCAACTTTTTAAGTAAAAAAAATCTGCAAAACTTTCGATGTGACTTAGTATTCTCTTTGGATCCGAAATTCTGGAACTGGTTTATTTTGAATATCCGCGCTCCTTGATCGAATTGAATTACTCGAAGATCTAAAAGAGAATGTTAACAATTTTAATAAAACACAACTTCAAACAGATAAAAATCATCTCCTATTAAATGTCCAATAGGATTGTTGATCTGTGCAAAATCAAATCATTGTGAATACAACATCGAAACTCTATATTTCCTTCCAATGAAGTAGCTCAATTAAAGTATGTCAAGTGTAAGAAAAGTGAGCTAAATAAATCTCTAACACAGTGCAAACAAGATGTGTAATTGAGATAAAGTGCAATCTGTTGGAAAAACAATAATTTCCCCGATGAACAAATTATTTAATTGAAAACGTCAATTCGTTTGTTCTTAGATAACACGTCGGAAATTCAATGTAAAAAAAACGAATACAAGAATTATATACCACTCATTAAAATTTACACAGTCTTCCGACGTTTTCACATTTAATAATTGAATTCGCTATTTCATCGCGTCCCTGTACATCAGAAATATTATAAAAATAAAAAAACAGGATTTATGCATTACTTTATTTGCGCATTTGATGCTATAATATTTAAACCATTAATCCGATCCCTTTTTGCCAAAACGTTTCAATAAATTATTTTTTTAAACTCACTTTATCGCAGTCAATAGACGTAATGAAACCCAACCGTCGGTCGACTTATTTTCTTTTACGCGAAAATTTAAATGGAGATTATTATCTCTCTCTCTCTCTATGCTCGCGCGAATTTAAAGTGCTCATCACTTTAATTTCGAAATTAAATTCTATACAGTTAAACAGCATCAAAGTGCTTTATTCGAGCCAGCCACTCGGACCGATGGCACATAATAATTGATTAGCTTATCATATGGAAAGTCTGGCTAGAATTTAAAGCACGATGAATAAAAATTAAATCCTACATAAGCGTGACGCACAATCAACAACAAAACTTACAATCGTTTCATTTAACAAGCAACAATTCCAACAATCTTCTAAAAGCAGAGTGTCCAGCAAAAAAATCAAGTTTGAATTCCCAGGTTTATCCTGATTTGCAGATTATAATTTAATTTATTATTATAATATTAATGTTCAACAACATCATGTTGGACATTTAAGATAATTACACTAAGAAAAATATTTGGTTTGAATGACTATGTCAAAAGAGTTAGTTTGTGTGATTACTAAAGTATGTTGTAATTACAAATAAAGCTGTTTTAGATTTTATAAATATAAATTTCAGTTGTTTTAACTATACTGTACGGTGTAGTTGTTATTACAAAAATTAATCAATTATATCAACACATGTGCATTAATTGATATAACAACGATAATTTTTATACTGACTAATATAGAAAGTTAAAAAAACGAATTAACTAACTACCTTTTACTAGTGTCTCTCTCGGTAATGTTACTTGGATATATTTTTCTCAATGTAATCAGCTTAAATAATAGCTTAAATAAAGTTGGAGTACGTAAGGAAAAACATTTTTATTTGTTGTCAATTTTATGACAACAAATAAAAATATAAAAATAAGCGATTTCAGGATTCGCTGGACACTCCAGTAAAAGCCGGTGCTGGTTTAAAACTTAACTGAACCTCGACAATTTACAGGTCAATTGTGTAACAATAAGAATAAATTGTGCATAAACTGTCGAGGCTGCGAAGACCGAAACCACACAAGAAGGTCTCACTTTTCGTCGTTGGTCTTTTCATAGAGTTTGGCGAAGGTAGGTTGAATGTGCTCCAAGATGTCAGAGGTGAGCATGCCCCTCTGTTTGACTTTAAAAGCACTGGCGCTGCTCTCGCGTACGACTCTAGCAGCGGCGTACGCAGCGGCCATCATGGGCGACAGCGTGGTGTCCGAGGAGCCCGTGGACTGCGACCAACAGAGGAACACCGCGAGGGCGCCCGCGACAAGGTCACCCTGACCGCCGCAGCGCCTGCTGGATCCTGCGACCGAGCAAGTGATCATATCAGTGCCCTTGTGGGAGTCGACGATGAGGTCTTTGACGCCTTTGAGAAGAATCACCACGTTCTTGCCAATGGTCGCAGCCAGATGCTTGACCTCGTTGGTTTTGGGTACAGGAGCTGGCTGCACTTGCTTCTCCATAAACGCCTTGACCAAATGTGTGTACTCGAAACAATTTGGCGTCAGCATCAGGCAAGGATAGTCACGGATCAAGTCGGGTTTCTGACTCACAAAGTAGAGCCCGTCAGCGTCCAGGACTAGGGGCTTGCGGAGATGACGGAGCTCGAGGATTAGCCCGCTGATGACCTTGAATGTCTCCTCGGAGCGTCCCAATCCTGGACCTATGAGTACCACTTGCAGTTTCTCCAACCAGGGTTTGATCAATTTCAGAGCTTCCTTGTTGTCAAGCACCGGGTGCACCATCAGCTCAGGACTGTAACACTTGATCGGGATCGCTGCGTCCTTAGCGCAAAACACGTGGACCAAGTCGGCTCCGATTCGCAGCCCACACATCCCTGAAAAATCATTTTCGTTTTCAATTACAAGAATCAAAATCAAAGATCATTAAGATAATTCAAATTAATTACATTAACTGTAAGTTTCGCAATCACCCCAACTGTTTCTACATATTTTATGAAATTTATATAATGAAGAATGTTTGTAAATTGTTTATGAAAATGAAATGTTCATTTTATCCAGTTTTATCTGTTTTCAAGTTTTGCATTAACGTATTAGAGATTGCAAAAATTGTCACAGAACCAGACAAAGTCAGGTTTAACAGCTTATTTATAAAAAAATAAACAAGATTTGTTTCAAGTTGACAATTGAATGAACAATATTTATGAAGAATATTATGTGGAAGGTAAAACGATCTCAATGGAAATTCTGTTATTATTATTTTTATTTATTTTCTAATTTAGTTATTCATTATTCAACTGAAGTAAGGATAATGTTTTGTTAATGGCATTGGAATAAAACCTTCTTCTTAGCTTCTTTATATTCATCGCAAACAATCTGAATTGCAACTTTATTCCTCTTTGTTGTTTTATTTATCTATTCCTTATTTTTATTTAGAGAACGTTACTATTTTGAATGATAAGATTTGCAACATAGAAAGAGACAATGTAATCATGGTACCTGCAAAATAAGGAGCCCCGGTATACTCAATGGAGCCTCCGAAAATGCCGATCCGGCCGTTCTGACCTTTGGTCTTGGTCGAAACCAGGTGGGGAACCATCTTCTTGATGGCGCGCGTTATGCGCTCCTCCGAGGTAATCGAAGTTGCCGACATAGTGCAGAGAAACCTACTGAAAAACAATCGCTTTACCATCAAAAGCATCTTAAGAGATGTTTGCACCAAAATTCGATATCACCGGCTTGTCGATTTGAGAGGAATCTAGAGCGAGTTGCGTACCTTTTGAGATGGAAATGCTACAGACACGGACAATTTACAGCAGGGATGTTGCCCTCTATGAAACGCACTGCCAGACGACCAATGTTTGTGTTTGAACGGTCGTCGAGGAGGTTAAGGTTAAGTCGCAGTGACATTTTTGACATCTCAACCTTTGATCATAACAATTGAAATGAAATTTGCATTTCAATTTCAAATTTAAAAAACCAGTTATAGAGTCCTATTTCTTTCTGCATTTTAATTCATTTTGGTTTGTTCTCCGTCTTGTTCTTATTGTTTGTTGAACAGAGGATATTTTTCAAAATTTTTTGAAATAAAAAAATATGGAATCTATTAGAAAATTATTTTTTTCAAATAAAAAATAGAGTTGGGAAATAATTTATTTTTCATGTGGAACAGCAGCGCCACCCGCGGTAGCATTATTGAAGCTCGTTGACAGGAGTGGATCCACGTTTCATTGCGCGATTGTCGAGGGTATACAAATATGTACAAATATGGCTGGCAACTTCTGGCAAAGCTCCCACCAGTAAGTATAAATTTTTAACCCTTTTTCGTATTGTTTGCGATTGTTTTCTCATTCTGACGATTGCTTGTTTTCCGCGGCTTGCAGCCAACAATGGTTACTAGATAAACAAGATCTCATCCGAGAACGACAACATGACTTGGCGATTCTGACCGAGGAGGAATACCAAAAGCTCTTTATCTTCTTCGCAAACTGTGAGTACACACTTTGGACCTGATTTTCCGGTGTTTAACAATTCATTGCTATCTAATCTTCAAGGGAATTCTCAAGATTTTATTTCAAATCATTTTTCACTGCTCCAAAAATCCAACCAAACAAACCGCTTTTGTAACATTTTTACGTTCTTATACATTTTTGGTTCTGAAATTCTTTCGGATTTAATACATGTACAATTAACGATAAACTTTACGTTTTTCCAAAAGACGACGACATTGTTAAACTATATCATTCTTTTTTTATTTTTAGTTATTCAGGTATTAGGGGAACAATTGAAGCTAAGGCAGCAGGTTATAGCAACGGCAACAGTTTATTTCAAAAGGTTTTATGCTCGAAATAGTTTGAAATGTATTGACCCTTTGCTGTTAGCTCCAACGTCTGTGTTTTTGGCATCAAAAGTTGAGGAATTTGGTGTCATCTCGAATACCAGATTAATCACAACTTGTCAAACTGTTGGTAAGCGTCAATGGAAATAATTATTGTTCGTATTTGTTTAATAAAATAAAATAAACATGGTTTTTATTGTTGTCAATGTTTAATAATTTTTTTTGAAAGTAAAAGTTTAACTAAACGACTTTAGTTAAAAAACGTATCGTTTTTTATTTTCAGTGAAAAACAAATTCAACTATGCCTATTCACAAGAATTTCCTTACCGAACAAACCATATTTTGGAGTGCGAATTCTACCTCTTGGAACATTTAGACTGCTGCTTGATTGTATATCAACCTTATCGTCCGCTGCTTACTCTGATTCAAGATGTTGGAGCTGATGATCAATTACTTCCGCTCGCTTGGCGTATCATCAACGATAGTTTGCGAACTGACGTGTGCCTGCTTTATCCGCCATATCAAATAGCTATTGGTACACTTTTTAAAAACAATTTTATTTAACTTGATATTTTTTGTTAATTATTTTTGTATCTCTTATAATTTCTTGTCAAGCAGTTTTAATGAATTGGAATTGTTTTGTTTCAGGGTGCCTACAAATAGCATGCGTGATCCTACAAAAAGATCTCAAGTCATGGTTCGCAGAACTGAACGCAGACATGGAAAAGATTCAAGAGATAGCTCGGTACATAATCAATTTGTATGACCTGTGGAAAACTTATGACGAAAAAAAGGAGATCCAAGCTCTCCTGAACAAAATGCCAAAACCAAAAGCTGCGCCTCAACGTTAAATGGCCCTTCAAATTACTAGTTTTCAAGCATCGTCACTTGAATTTCTATTGTGTTCTCCAAACAATCATTGTGATAATTTCGATTACGTTCAGTTAAAGAACCCTTTTTTTTAATGAATTGTTTTCTCATGGAATGAAACCTGGGATTAGTTTTGACGATTAAAAAAGACGATAAGATTATTTCTCAACGAAATGACATTTTGTAAATTATTTTTATTACAGCAAACTTTTACAAAAAATTATGTACAAAATTGACCCACACTGCGTCGATCTGCATTGAAATTAGTATTATTTGGAAGTACGCCCTTTCCAGAATTTCTTTACCTCGTCGTGCCCTGCCTTTGTGACAACTATCGTGCGTTTTCTACAATAAATAAAAAAAGTGAAATGAGAATTTATTATCAAAGAATAAAATGTTTCAAAGACTGTTTATTCAAATACCTATCATTGTGCCAGATAAGTATTCCAGTTGTAATGGCGTGATCACGTAGAGTCTCAAACTCAACTTGCGACAAGAATTGGCTGTATAACACGCCATCCGTGAATACTATCCTATCCCTTTCGATTTCCCAGAGCTTAATTTGATCAACTATTGTAGGAGGTAGTATAGGCGGTCCGGCTTCAATAAGTTTAGGGTGAGCGTGTTGTTGCAAGTAGCTGCACAAAAAAAAGTTAATACAATTTTTCTAAATTTTTTCTCCTAAACAAGTAATTTTTACGCATTAATTTTTTTAATTACCCAATAATTTGTGCTGCTGTTATTCCACTTTTTAAAGCTTGTCGTACAGAATCTCTAGTTATGATTGCGCAAACCATACTTGGGAGTCTATAAACATAAAACGGTTGGAATCAATAAAAATTCTTTTTTTTATTATCTCTATTTACTTATTAAGGAAATAAATAATGAATTTAATAGTATTCTCAGAGACACACATTATAAAATGTTGAATGTGAATAGTTAGTAAATTTGCAGCTGACCTTGAAATAATTTCACAGAACAATCCAAGCAACGCAACCTGTAGGTTCGAATTGGTATAAGCGTAAACTCGAAAGTTTGTTTCAGCTACGATGTATCTGTCTTTTTCCACGTCCCTGGAGAGAGGCTTGTTCTGCCCAGTTGCTATGTTTAAAGCAAGTCTTGTCGGATAAAATCTAAAGGTTAACAAAATTTTCATTAATGTACGATCCAAAAAAGACATTTGTGAATTCAATAAAATACGTTCAGAAAAATAAAAAATTATCTAACGACCTTCCGGCTTTACGTTTTCTTTGGTAAACTAGACCGAACTCTCGCAAATGTTGTAAAAACGTGAGCAGTCCTTCAGACATTCCCTCTGTGCTGTAATCTTTGCCAAGAGTGGAAAAGTTGAGTTGAAACAAAAACGTCAAGCATTCAACCAAATCGAGTCCCTTTGCTTCTATGGTATCTAGATACTGCAGGATGAAGTACCAAACCTAAGATTGTGAGAACATTAAGAATAACCTTGAAGCAACGTGTCATAATTTTTTGCCACAAGATTTACCTGTGCTGAAGTATCTAACAATAAAAATTGAAAACCAGCTTGGGTTATGACCGGACTGCCGTCCACTTCATCAACTTTCATTAGTCCTGCGTGTAACATGATTCTCACTGCATCAATTGATATCCCTAAAAAGAATTAAAAAATTAAATACAAAATCAATATAAAAATATAAAAAATTCTTTCATTTGTATATAACAAATATGTTGACATTTTACCTTCTTGCTGTTGTGAACCAGCCAAGTAATGCAAAACACACTCCCACCTCTCTAAAGCATATGAATCTAAAAACGCAACATCTCGAGGTTTGCTATCAGTTTCTAATTGATTTGACATTGTCCAGGATCGACCGCCTCCCAGCAGAGCTATTTTTAAGTGTTTTTTGAACGTACTATTCAAAACCCATCCTGGCATACCACCTGGGATTGCTGTCTCCTTCCAGACATTGAGCTCGTGCAAAACTCGAACAACATGCTCATGCTCCTCTGCGTGTAATTTCGAACACCAGGATGCAATCACAGCCTGAGGGACAGGCTGTTCCACAAACAGTAGACGCATCACATAATGCCTGAAAAAAACTTGTTTTTGTCAGACAAATTTTTTTCTGACACCAATCTACGTACGCATTTTGAAAATATGATCTACTAGCAATAAAAATATATAATGTTGATCTCTGAAAGTGATATTTTGATTAACAAACGTTAATTTAAAAAATTGAAAGTTTGTAAATGTGTTGAAAACTAAGTTGTTTAATAAATGAAGAAACCGAAAAAGAATAAATAATTATTTTTGTTTTGTTTAACCTTGCTATAACCGGTAACTCGCGAAAAACAGCCAAACAAATAGGTGGATTGTGGTACAATTTGTTCAGTGTCTCTGGAGGTCTCGATTTCAAGTACTCGTGAAGGTTGCAGTAGCCGGTGATCCGCGAAGATCCACTCGACATCTTTGCGGAGACGATGGCACTCAGAATACTGTAAGCAACGTAAACAACTACCCGCGGCTACTTTTTAAGGTTATGTTCGTCGCTTTGTAAACATTGATTGCGAATTCAAAACTTGGTATATAAAATAAATGATGAAGAAATTAAAAAATCATTTTATTTATAAACAACTTTGTAAAAATCTAGGTAATTTTTAGCTATTATTTATTTATCTGGAAATGAACGTTTAGTTGTTTTCTTTGAATCTTCCTACAAGCGGGAAATTCAAAATGCAAGGCAAAAACATATCGTGTTTTATTTACAGAACATAATTTTTGTATAATTTAATTTATATAATTCAGATTGAATATTTTTAAATTAAAAATCAAAGAATTCTAAAACAAAATAACATCGTTTTTTAGGGAGATACTTACTTTCATTCAGACAGTTGCTTGGTTAGAAATTATGAAAACTCAACATCAAAAACAGAAAGCGTGGATTTTCGGATAGGGAAACAGTACTAAAAATTGTCAAGTTGATGAAAAAGTAATAGGAAACAATCGTTTATGACGCAATTTGTGACAACATTTTTGTCTTTTTTCCAAAATGCCTCGTTCCTTGAATCATCATACCCAAAAAAGTGGTGATTGTATTTACATTTATTTTTCCAATTAAATTACTAAATATATTGTTGTTTTATTTTTTCTTCAATTGCCATGAGTAATTAAAAAATTCTAACAAAAATTTAGAAACTACTTTAACAGCGCGAGGAAACAAGTCTAGTCGGCAAATATACAAAATGAGTTCAACAAATGTAAGTCGTTTAGCTGGAGGAGCAGATTCGCCTGAAACCGCAGAAGAACTACAAAAATCTGACGAGAGCGATGATCAAGAAATAAAGTCTGAGACGAAAATCAAATCAGAGATGGAAATCAAATCCGACATTGAAATCACGAAGGAACCTTCTGAGGGCGAAGAAAACATGGCGGCTAACCGTGAAGTGGAGGATGAAGAAGTTAGAAAGTTTCCCTCGTTGGAAGCCGTTTTAACAGGGTAAGTAAAAATGTATCTAAAAACTCTAAAAGCAAAATATTCAAATAATCAGAATTATTGAATGAAATTTTTTTTTCATTTTTAGGGACAAAAAAGTTGACGATTTAATAGCATATGTTCAGAGAAATTTGCGCGAGGCTTGCGAGGCTCTGGCCGGGTTGGGAGACAATATCGAGCACGAAATAAAGGTGGATGCTTCCAAGTTCCTTAAAAGTATTCTTCGGATGCAATTTTTTTCTTCAAAGAAAAAACAATTTTTTCTTCAAATGCTGTAATTGTTTTTTTGCAGTTGATGTTCGTGGACGTAATTGCTCGGATCCGAAAGTGGGTAAACAGCACCGAAAACAAGCTTGAAAAAACCATGGCCGAAACTATAAACCTCCAAATTGAATTCAAAACCAAACTAGACTCTTTAGCGAATTGTGAAAATGACATGGAAGCTCTTCGAATTCAACTTGAAGCCGCAGAATCTGCAGCTAAGAAATCAAAGGTTGGCTGCAACATTTTTATTACTGTTTTTGTATCGTAGGTTGGGTATTAGTAACTGAATTTTTTATTTTTCTATCAAGAATAAAAAAAGTGAAGATCAGAAATCTACGAAAGGAGTTGATGAGACAAGACGCGATGATCTCGAGCAGACGCGAGAGTTACACCGCGAGCAGTCAAGTGATCTGACACCGTCGGCTCGAAGATTGAGAGATTCAGGCGAAGAATCTGGCCTTCAAGATTTAGCAGGTAACGAAAGTGGCGCATCTCGAGCGTCATCCAGAATTGACAATAGAATGGCACGAGAGGTTGAGCATACTCAAAGTCAACGTGAAATTGAGGTAAAAAAAGATAATTACAAATTTCTTTCATCAAACGTATTTGGATGTAATTATTTAAGATTCAAATGTTTGATTGTGGTTCCATGCAGTTACAAAAAGAAGTGGAATGTTTAAGAAAGGAAAACGAAAGATTGATAAAAGAGAGAACAGAATATGAGAATGCAGTGCAAAGAGCGATCCTCAAAGGAGTCTCGTCCTTGAATGTTGAAGCTCTGAAGGTTATGAGAAATCCACCCGCAACCTGTTATGATCCTTGTGGACAATCCTCATCTATAATGTAATTTTTTGATTGTTTTATCAGAAGCGTTATTATTATTCAACTTTAGTACTAAAATTAAACATAAAATAATGTCGAAACTTTATTAATATTGATATGATTTAATTTCAATTTGAAACAGAATTAAATTTTGAGTTATTAAATATCATGATAGTTAAATATCAATCAATATCTGTAAATATCTCCACTGAGTTATGATTTGTCATTTAATGATTTCAGTCATTATAACGATTCTTGGAACGTTTTTTCACAAGCAACCGATATACTTTTACATAACTTGGTGTAATTCCACAACCTTCAGTCTCGCACCAAAATGAATTGTTACGTGTTTTTCTGTTCTTGAAATTAATTAATTACTTGATCGCAACTAAACTATTTAGAATATTATTGGAAATTTTTTTAATTGTTATATTCCATTGTCTCGATATTTTTCACTTGAATCGAACTCGAGAAATGAGAACAAAGTGACAATTATATTTTGACATTTAAATAGTAGCATGACTGGAGTATTTTTCAAACTCTAAAAAAGTTCAATTCGTAAAAAACACATTATTTGATTAAAACAAAACTTTCCATAATTTTACTCACAATTGTCTCTTTTTTCAGAGAACCAACGATTCCCTGTGCAGCAAGAATGTCGGACAATTTCCACGGATCTAACATGTCAAACTATTCTGAGTCACAAACAGTGAAAAAAAGCCACGGAAAGAAAACTTGCACGAATGCAAACTGTCCCTCTGCTAAGAACCGCAAACGGTCGCTCGCACAGAGTTTGTTGCTACTCAACGAGAGACATTCAAATTGCTGAAAAGGAAAAATCTTTAAAAAAAATGTTTCAATATTTGTTCAGATAAATTATCGACTCAATCAAACTGGATAAAGAGAATGTACAAATTCAATCGAGGGTAGGGCAAAGAAAAGACCAGCTTGTTACGGTACATTTAACAAAATGATAGCTTTTATTTGTAGAACTTTCGTAAAACTCTTAATCTATCAACTGTAATACATTTTGTATACACATTTCAACATGATTGCTGGCTGCGCGAGTCCATGATTCTTAATTTAAACTTTGTTTCCAAAATTTTAACAAACACTTTTTTTATTCGCATTTTATTTTTTTAATTTATTTTTTCTTTCGTTAAAGGTTTTACTGTACTATAATTTTCATCGGAGAAACAAACTGTCAGACAATGACAATTGTTTAGCCAATGCTTGGGACAGGAATGTTGGTTGCGCAGTATCGTAACGACAATTCCCGGTTTGATTCATCGCAGGCGCTCCGAATGGCTGGATCGAAACGCCCGCTGGTCCACGAAAACTGTTCATGTACGTGTAACTACAAAAACTTGCGAGTCTCTTTCATCAAACTTTTTGGCTGCAGAGTTTGATGAACTTGTCAAAATACTTAATGTATAAATGTACAACATTCAAAAAATAGTATATATTTGTATTACAAAGGTACAACATTTTTTTGTTATTCTTCGTAATACGCGTTTACTCGTTACTCTCGATTTTTTCTTTCTTGTTGTCTTTCAATTATTGATGATGTTACTTTTGCAACAATACTTTGTAAGGGGTTTGCTTATTTTTAAGAAGCGAAGATTTTTTTTTATTATAACAAATCGTGCCCTGCGAGAAAGTTCAGGGCACCAGGAATATTGTCCCAAATGTCGTTCGATCAGCAGACAAGGCTCCGCGCCTTTGCTTTTTTTTGTCAACATTTTGATGTGTCCATATTAATATCACTTCATATCGTAATTCTGACTAATAAGGCATCGCATTATCTTACAACTGGTTGTAACGGTCCGTCGTTGATCAAGTTATTTTTCTTACAACAAAAATCATAAAAAAGATAATCGAATATCGACGATTAATAAACATAATTTTTTTTTTATTGAGATGAAAATCATTTTTGCTATTATAACGAGTAATAATAATAGGTGTGTGTGCGGGTAGATAAATGCAAAAAAAGGGATTACGTAACAATAAATAAGTAGATGCTTCGGTGCAAGGATCGTTGTTCTTGGCAAGGCCCTACTTTTTGTGCACCAGATTTAAGAACTCTTCGCGCGTCTTTGGGTCGTCGCGAAACACGCCTAGCATGGTTGATGTGACGGTTTTGCTGTTGATTTTTTGTACGCCGCGCATTACCATACACATGTGCCTGTGAAAAATAGAGAAAACAATCTTGTTACTGGGTTCGATTATATATTTCACAAATTGGCTAGACTATTTTGGAATGCAAAAAAAGCTGTCGCGTTTCGTAACAGTTTAATGCGTCCAAAAGAAAATCTCGCCAGGTTTTGGCAGTTTTGTTATCGAATTGCTTTTTTCTGATTTTTGTAGAGATGCAAGTTTTACCAGCGGAGAATTTTATATTTCATATATAAAAAATGACCTGAATCAAAGTTGCGAATTACAAATTAAAATAAAGGGCAAACAATTCCTCACTCTGTCAAGATGATATTAACTTTCGACTGACACGCTTCAGATGTTAACTAACACAAGGTTGAATGCTTCGTTATGCTTTTAAGAAAAACTAGACAATTTTTATGTAATCGTTCAATAGAGCGGTTAAAAATTTTTGTCTACTTGAATCATTTTGCAAAAAAATTATATTGTTTAAAATAGAAAAACCCTCAGTGGTGTAAAACCTTCGTATTGTTAATTCGTTGTAGGTATGTAAAAATGATTAACTCCCATAGACCTCAAGTTACAAGACCGGTAGTAATATGATTTGTGTTAAACAGTTGAGTATTAACATGATCTGTATTTCCAGTTTAAAAAAGAAGTAAGTGCCAAATCGGGTTTCGACTTACACTCCCTCGACCACGACGGCGACTCCTGCGGGCTGCACAGCTTTGGTTACAGCGACCGCGATCTGCTTGGTGAGACGTTCTTGAACCTGAAGTCGTCGGCTGTAAATCTCGACGATCCTGCGAATAAAACAAGCGAGGCGTCAGTCACAAAAGTGAATTCGACACATTAAGATTGATTCCCCGATTGGAGCTAAGACGACCTTGCCACGTGCGAATACGGAATCCGTTAACGTTGATAAATAATTGCGTATAATTTTTTTCCGATAAATGTGGTTATTAATTTACAAACAGGATGGTATTTAACGAACGTGAAAGTACTCGTCGAGCTGCCTTCTTAGATTCTTCATCACCTTTTTTTCGTTCCTTCTTTTATGTATTTTATTTATTTTTGTGTCGACGAAGGCCAAAGAGACCGCAGTAATGCAATCTGACAAGTGACGAAACAGCGTATTTTCAATGCTTAATAAATAAATGGCGCCAATTAAGGTTCTAACGATTTGTGAAAAATATCAGAATCAAATGAAATTATTATGGAAAATAAACTTTAAAATTAATTGTCTCTAAGTTTACAAAATATGAAAACGAAAATATAGATATTTAATATCTATATTTGTTATAAAGTTGTACAAATGATGCATTTTTCATAAATCTGATATTGAATAACCCAAACTCTAATTGGCGAAACTTTTTCAAAATTTGTTATACCGCATAAAAAACATTTTCTATGCAAAAAATGCATTCTATGCAAAAAAAAATATTCTAAAAGTTCCATCAAATTCTCTTATGAATAATCACCTGGCCAATTTGCTCAAACCGAGGATCTTTTTGCACGGAAGGTAGCCAATCGACACATGCCCATAGAACGGTACCAAATGGTGCTCGCACATTGAAAACATATCGATGTTCTTAACCACAACCATCTCGTCGTGATCCTCGTCGAATACCGCGTCATTGATTATGTCTGTGAACAAGCAAAAATCAGAGCCCAATTAAAGTACTAGTCAATTGTCTCGATTAAATTTGTGAGTCAAAAGAGGCTGGTCGATGCAGTGTAATGGAATTATTCAGGATGAGAAAGAAAAAATACAAAAACACGCAATTTAGCAGAATAAATTGTTCCCGACTCATTTGGTTTGTAGAATGATTAAAAATCGAGGTGTCACTCGAGACAGCCAATTGATCTCAATAATCCCCTATTCGATATATATATATATATATATATATATATATATATATATATATTTTTTTTTTTTTTTTTTTTTTTTTATAACATTTTTTTTATTTTAAATTTTAGTGGTAATGGTTATTTTTTTTTTTTTTTTTTGATTTTTCTTTTTTTATTT
>JAQQRF010000156.1:0-126350 GCA_030523145.1 Trissolcus brochymenae
TTTTTTTTTTTTTTTTTTTTTTTTTTTTTTTTTTTTTTTTTTTTTTTTTTTTTTTTTTTTTTTTTTTTTTTTTTTTTTTTTTTTTTTTTTTTTTCCAAGTTCCTTTCAACCTTCTTCTGTACAAACATGGTTGCAGGTCAGCGGGTGGCCACTCTTGACGAGTTCGTGATTGATTTCGAGCATTTTTCGTTCAGAGAGAAAAGTTTTGTCTTGCGTCCGATCAATTGATTTGTCTCTCTGTTTGGATGTAATTTGTTGGATTTAGTGTCAGTTTGGAATTAGAAATCAATCATTCAAATGACTTGAATTCAGTAGCAAGAGATTGACAGTTTGTGAGCGCTGCACACTCGGATGTGTCATGACCAGCGGAGTTGCGTCACGACAAACTAAGACGATATTTTGTATTTCATTTTGTCAACCTGAAGTTGAAATTTCAATCATTTCTTCGGTTTTTAAAATAATAAACATGACAAGATACGGCGCTTCGTGTGATTTGCATGCTGTATTAAAGATGATTAAGTAGCTTGCCATTCCAGATACGAGGTGAGAAATACTTTGTTCCCCGCATAAAATGAGGTACAAAAACTCAACAATCCTGAAATGACTCACTTTAGAATTTCCTGCGCGCCATTAGTCTACACATTCTTCAGATCGACAAAAATGAAACAATTCATTTATTGGGAGTTTCGAGTAATTTTTTTTTTTAATTGTTAATTGTTTTACTATACCTATAGTGAATCTTAGAACGTTCTCAGGTGTCGAATGTTTTATTGTTGGATGTATCCCGTCAACTTACCTGAAACAAAAAAGGAGACATTTCATTAATTTAATATTCTAATAAATTCTTCATTTTTTTAACTTTTTTTTTATTCAAGTTTCCATACAAACAAAAGAAAATATTTTTCGGAACAAAATTGCAAAAAATGAATTATAAATTAATTTTAATAATAGTCTTAATTGTAAGAGTTTAAATTTTAATAATAGAGTCTTAGAAAGAGAACAGTGACGACGTGAGTGCCGAGAGGGTAAAAGAGGGGAGAAGAGAAATACGGTCAAACTGAGATCCTGCAAAGAGAGACAAGAAGAAAGACGGAGCGTGTTCGCTTCTCCGCGGAGCATTAGGAGTTCGGTAATAAATCTCGATGAAAAAACACACTCGGCCGAAACGTTCCCTTTTCTTTACACTCTTCTCTTACTCAACGTTACAGTGTTCTCTCTCGCAGCCACCCCTTCGCTCGCAGACCTCCAAAACAACCCTCCTGTCATTGTTTTGCTGCTCTCGTGTTACAACTTGTACGCTATACTTTTGCTTGCCTTTCTACGATTGCTTAGCAAATCGACCAATTATTTATTTTGATATCATCAGTCCCAACTGAATCACAATGCATTAGAAAAGGTTACATTTTTTACCATACAATAATTGTTTTTAACTTCGATCATTAATAATTTAAAAGTTTCCAAGTGAATTTTTTTTTTATCTTATGGGTTGGTCAATGACTGAATTCTAATTAAAAATATATTTGATTGAAATCAAAGATCTGATTAAGGATAACTGAAAACAATAAAACGAAAAATTAATAAAGGCAAACAATTTATTCGATTATGTGATGTAGAAAACTCGGTAGCAAAAGAAGACATTAAGTATATGGCATCGCTCGGAGGTCACGAAGCATAAATTTGATAAACAGGTGGCATTTGAAATGGGTTTTCTGGCGTTCTCGTTTGTGCCTGCAATTATCTTTTTCACGAACAGCACAAAGGAAAATAAATTAGACGTCTTCGGCTGAAGTCGATTCTCGCGCCAACTGAAATTGTCCGGCGCGTTAGGCAAAGTTTCTAACTTCACAGGCGACTTTTCCCAACGCCTGCTTTCTCATCTCTGCGTGTGTATTAGAATTTTAACACTCGCCGCTGAAATTCACCCCAACACTAAAATGGGGTGTGATATACCCTGTCATATAAATTTCATTCCACAATTTATGAGCTAAGCCGCTTTAATTTCATATGAATAGATTGGTCGCATGAATAAAGTAATGTAACTGATGCGCTTGTGTGTACTTTCGAGTGCACGAAACGTCGAAGATTATTTTAATGCGGTGTCGAGCAAGCAATTTATCGTTTCAGGGACGACAAATTTCAATATTTTATTAGCAGTGTTATTTACGTTTTGATTTAGGTGTACACTGTCATTTTTTTCCTCAGCGCCATCTGGTAATTGAAGGTTTTACTAACACGTTTACTTTTTCTTAACTTTTGTTCAGATTTGGGGCAAGACGTAACTCAACACGAATGATTTTCGTCGCTGGAAAAGAGTGATCTGGCGTACTAACTATAAATTTGTCCATTCATAAAATAAGTTTTTTAAAAAAAGGTTGATTAATGAAATTCACACATTAGTTGCGAGGTAGAAAAAAAAATGTAACTTGTGCATGTAGTTTTTGTCTCTTGGCCCGAGAGACGATTTTCAATGCAACGAGGTCGACATGATCTATGCACGCCATGTAAAGGCTGTTTTCACGATTAGCTTGATCCACCGGCCCTCTCCTGACCTCTTCCTCTATCTCACTCTTCTCTTAAGGCGCGCAACCCCTACCGCCCACTTGCACGTATGTACAGTGCAGTGAAAGCGCCGCGCATAAATCCTGCCGTGTCACCAAGTTTTTGTCATCTTTTCTAACGATGGCGCCGCTTGATACTTTTTTTTCATTTCTCAGCTTTTATTTTAATCGACCTCCGATTTAGTTAACGTTCCAAAACATTTTATTACGTTTCGCAAACATGAATCCTTTTCGATTTTATATAGTCCTAATATATATATATATATATATATACATGCATATGGTTGACGCAACTTTATTTACCTGTTCATTAATTTGTGTAAAATACTTGTTGTTGCTTTTTCAATTTAACGACACCAACAATCCAAGGAAACTTGTGTGTTGGTGTGAGTATTTGTGAACGATCACGGGATTACTCGCACGGCGATACAATAAACAAGCCCAATCAACTATCATGCGACACGGTAGTTCAGCTCGGAAGCATGCAAACGTTGTGTGTTAATTTCTACACAGCTTTCTTCATCGTGTTATTTTTCTACGATTACGCAAAACGGTTCGGCAATCTACACAAATTGATCGGCGTGTCGCGCATTTAAAACAATTTCACTTCATTATCATATACATAATGAGAGGCAAATAATAGAGCGAATGAAGTACTTAAAATTCAATATATACAAATTGAATATTCAAAACAATATATATTCAAAAGACACCAATTTGAATTTGAACTTTCGTCCATTTAAGTTTGGTTTAAATTTTTTATCGAATATATAAATTAAATTGAATTACGATAAATTAATTTTAATATCAAAAGTCTTGTAACTTATGTATGTTAACATGAAATATACTATTAAATAATGCAATAAAGACGTAAAAACAAGAAGCCTATTTATTAACTCAGTCGTGACGCGACACAGTTAATAAGTGAACGAATCACAGGAAATGCTATATAGATAATTCAATCGGGGGCAAAATGGATGTCGTTTTGTTTATACGATTGTTCTGTGCATAAGGCGATGTATCAATCACGTTTGAAACGTATGTACAACGGCTTGGGTAAACGTTGCATTCACTTCGCTGACCTACACACGCGCCAAATCATTCGACCAAATACATTTCGATCCGCGAATTTCCGTGCTACCAATGTTCCGTCTATATCTCACCTTCTTTTCACGCGCAAAGCTGCCCGTTCTTCGATATATATACTTCAACATGGAAACAAACTTGCGGTTAATGTTAAATGGATTAATAATCCCTTCAACAGTTATTTTCAATTCACATCTTTATATTTTTTCTCTCTTGACTTAATAACTACATTTCAGATGTAATGAAAAATAAATTATTTAACACACGCCGTTGCTTCATATTTAAAATTAAATTGTATTTTTCAATTGTTTGATTGACGTATTGAGATAAACAAAACGGTCTACATCGAATAAATCTAGTAAAGTATTCAGTAATCAGATCTGTTAAAAAAAAATTCGTCCCAATTCAATCAACGGTCAAATAGATGGTTATTATTATTTATTTATTTTATCAGTATAAGTATCCAACCAACATAATATCGGCAAGACTTATCCGAAATAAGTGTAACATACACATCCGACAGGTTCAGTTTTTAATAATAAAACTTACGACGATTCATTTATTGACCACATAAATGAAACTCTGTTATAATAGATGAGCTCGGCTGACAATATAAAATATTAATAATATAATTAAATGATTTAATAAATATAAAATTAAACACAAATAAAATTCATACTTTTGTACGGATGATTATTTTGCAGTGAAATAGAGTAATTGTTCGATTTCTTTACTGATTATTCTCAGATGGAGTGAAAAAAAAACATTTGGCAGGGATGAGCGCTGAGAGCATCGAAATGAGGGGAGGGGGCGCAGTTAACGCCATAACTTTGGGCAGTGCGCGAGCATCAATTTACGTCTTCGGCGTGCCATTAAGATAATGTTACGGAATATTTCTGTGAGATGTGCCAGCCGCGTTGAGGAATAGCAGATGGAACGTCTGCGGCGGCACATTATCGCTCGCGCGACAGATACGTTGTAATATAGAGATGTATCGTGAGGTCCGTTTTTCTTTATCTGTTTCGTCGCGCAGAAGATCCTCTGACGATTTTTGATATCCGGCCGAGGCGGAACGAGTTTGGACGATGGGGATGGGAGGCTGCGGGAGAGGTAGAAAGAGCGATGGAGTAGATAAATAGATGGATGGGCAATATTATAACTCACGGCCTGTCATCCTGTACGGCCGAGTCAGGCTGCTAATCAGACCCTGCTCGCTCTCGCCCTTCTGCCGACCCTTCACGAAAAATGGATTTATTGCCGTACGCCTCGACTTCGGCACGCTATCGAACTCCCTGATCCATAGAATGTAACCATCGTCGTTACTTCGAGAGCGCTATCATGCCTCTCGCTTTTCCACCAGCCCGTCCTTCACCGTTTCTTTGTGTTTTCGCCTATACCCCTCTTTCGTTTTTTTTTTGCCACTTAACAATATGCACTTTCTTTTTACGTACCTCGCGCGCGACACCTTACGTTTTATCTCAAGACCCTGGAGAGATGCGCACCACCGGCTATTAATTTATTTGAAATTTCAATTATTTGCCCGCTTATATCAGTTTGCCAATCAGGAGACAAAAACTTCGACAAAGTTTATATCTTCCTTCGCAACGCAACGCATCGACCGGGTATACTCTGAAACTGTAAATGGTAGCGATACATTTCTCATTGAGCCAATTGTGAATTTAAAATTATAATAACAAGTCGATTGTTTATAGCAATAACCAAAAACACGTCTTCACAAATCTCTAAGCCTCTCCATACATCTCCAAACGGCAAGATGCAACAGCAACATCCCGAACTTTCGACGGGAACCAGTTCATATATCTAAAGTATGGTCGCCATAAATAAGCGTCCTGTCCGTTCGCCGTGTTCGCCGTCGGCCGATCCCCACCACCACCCTAAATTTCCTGCGCACCGATGCGACACACGGGCGGAAAAATATCCTCTTCGATTATGCAAAAACTCCGCAGAGATGTCGATGTAAAACCAAAGCTGATGCTACTCAAGTGGCCAAGAGGCTCTCAAAGTATTGGCTCAAGTCTTGGGGATAAAATCTTGACATTGTGACTGCGGCCGTCAGAAAAAAACACCGTTTCTAACTTCATTGAAGTGCAATTTAATTTTGTTGTCTCAATTAATATCATTTTTTATTTTTAGTTCAGTTTTGCTAAATTACTTCATCCAAAAACAATGTGTTTTATTTTTTTTTTCAGATTCGGAATATTTTTCGAATTACTACTCGTAACTGATGAAGAGAACAGAATAAGTTCGGGAAAAAAAAGCATGCCTCCGGGGTCTCGAGTGTATATCTTGATACAACCGTAAGTCTAAGGGCGGCGAAAGAGGAATATGAATAATAAGCTTACGCTCGTCCTATGTTCTGGCATCTATGTAATACCTAGTAAGCCAACTATCGATGTGTTGATATGCAAAGAACAGCTTGGGAATACTTGTACAAAAATTGCACCATTTTGAAGGTCTTCCTTTTTTTGTTTTCTTCAGATCAGTAATTCTATCAAGTCAAAATTTTCATCCGTTGTCCTAAATTAGTCTACGTCAGTTTATTATTAGCGGGGGAAAAAATGAATGAACTTGTCATCGTACAAAATTGTAGACTTCAAACTAGCTAAGAGTTGCTTTTTTAAGATTGTTTCATTTATTATTTTGTATTGTCTTTCTGTTAAAATTTTATCTAAAAATTTCATTAAAAGATAAGAATAATTTAATAAATTTAAAATGAATAATGAATTTAATGTTCCAAATTTATTCTGTTGAAAGAGGATGACAATTTTTATTTGTTGCAATTTTTTGTTGACACAAAGGTGGTGATTTGATGGCAAAATTTCATCAGAGTGAATCAGTGGAATGCATCATGAAGCTGAGAGGAGAAAATGGTCGGATCACGATTGCACTGAACGTGGCACGACTTTTAGAGAACGTTATTGAGATCAAGAAGCGCCGTTCTGACAAATGGCGTCGCTGCATTGTTGCCGGACCCAGCGCACGTTCGGGCCTGAGAGTCGTAAATCTACGACGAATAAATGACGCAAGACTGACGGATTCCGTGACAGTTTTACGACACCGAATGAAAAAGTGTGGATACGATGAAAGAAAGCAAGCAACAGCCTCGACAAAAATCGAGAGAGAAACAAACGCTGACCAAGAAATTGTTTTTAGTACTGTTCCCGGGAATCTTGAACTTGCTGGGAAGTCTCATCAGTAAATCATCACTGACGGGCGATTTTAAAGAAGCTGAGAGAGGAAGCGAGCGGATCATGTGTACAAATTATTAGCAAGTTTTCGTAGAAATCTTTCGGTCGCACACAATCAATGCGAGCGAGGCCTGTATCAAGTGCGTATAGCTCTCTCTCTACTTTTTAACGTGTTTCCGTCCGGAGACATTGACGATTTTCAAGAACATGTGAATTCTGAGTGATTTATGAAATTATTTACTAAGAATTGATGATGATATAAAAGCCGTCACGCAGCTGGAAATGGAATCAATGGCACAGACTCGGACCATGGCCTTCGCTCATTCGAAAAACAAGGTTTCACGTATTCGGACGGTTATCAAAAAGTTCGGAACACTTAATAGAAGATTAAGTTTATAAATCAACATTAAATCGTAGTCAAAATGATGAGCGACCACGAAATTCTGGCACATGTGTCATACACTTGGAGGCTCGCTTGGAGGTTTCTCAGGAAGATCAATTTAATCGAAGTAAAAAAAATTTATGAATTTTATTGGTTTGTGATCGGGCCAATGAATGAATCTTATTGCTTATTCAAATTCATTATTGTATTGGTGTATAACATGAAACGAATGAAAAGTAGTAAAAAAATCTTCAATGTAAATACAATTGATCAACGTGAAAATTAATTCTATAGATCAAAGTGAAAATTGTATTTTAATTATGGAAGCAAGATTTTTTCCACGATGAAGATTTGGTTGTAAAACCATTCGATCTAAATCTAATTTACATCAAATTAATAACATTATAGTGTGTATGCTTGTAAGATGACATAATGATAGATATCAATAAAATTTCATTGTTTGAAGATAAAATGAAATTTACAACATTATGTCGTTGATTTAATTAGCTTTCTGTTATATCGCGAAACAATAGTCGAGTCAAGATCAAAAAAATTAATGAGATCGAGTCAGGAAATAGATCAAATCATAGATGAGGTGACGGTGAAAAAGACAATGTAGGCATTGTTCTCTATCAGAGTTACATTGTAAATTTTGCTATTCTCTGTAAATCAGTACAACATTCCGATTTTTGTTACGTATGCAACGAAATTCGAAAAATAAAATATGTGTAATCTCATAGTAATAAAAAATTACTAACGAATTAAAATTGAATTTCTGATTCGAACTTTATTGAGTCGATTTCATCATCGATTTTGGTTTCGTGAATGCCATTCACGTGTTTTAGATTGTTGATTTACTTGAGAAAAAAATACAATCCGATTTAAATAGCATGGAGAATTTTGCAGAAAAATTGTTTGAAACAATAAGTGTGAGAAAAGGTGTAGATCGCTAAATGGCGATCGAGCTTCGTCCATCAATCGAAATGGTCGCAAGATGGCCGGCGCAGGTACATGCATGGGGCATACGGTTCGAAAAAGAGAACAACGATTCGAACGTAAAGGACGCAGCGATACGCATACGGACGCAGAAAGGAAGACCTCGGCAGCGTGAAGTCTCGGGATAAATCACTCCCGCTCCGATCTCGTCGAGAATGCAATCGCAAATAGACCCATGCTCTAAGAGCTCTACGTGTTAGCAGAGCACCAGCCCCCGATCTCATACTTATACGTCTCTGACTTCAAAATTACCCAACCTGTTGTTAAGCTTGATTAGAATCTCATTTCCTCAAGCGTTGTTTCATCCAATTATAAATTTAATTTAATTAAATTAAATCTCAACTAATCCTGATTGTATAAATTCAAACTCCAAAGTCTTTTTGCAACTAAAAATATTTTATGAACCTATTGATCTATAGTGAACGAGGAATTTGCAAAATCTCCTCGGTTGTTTTTTTTTTTTCATTTTTTTTTTTTTTTTTTTTTTTTTTGAAAAACTGGATTAACACGTCTGAAAAGAGTGAAAAAAACATCGTGAATTTGAAAAGAAAACTTAGACGTTCCACGAAGCGGTTACGGAATTTATTGCATCAAATGAATGACGACAAATTACAATAAAACGTAGCAGAATGCTACAAAGTACGATAAATCTAACTAAATGCAGTGAAATAGAATAAAAGTGTGACAGCAGCCGAATAGAAATTACAATAAATCTACGGTCCTACTGGAGAGAAAGTGTTGTTTGATTCCCATTGTACTTAATCGTACCCCCATTTTGATATATTTACACATATTCATCTTCTAAGTCTGCCATCAGACGAACATTCAAAATTTGTTCAAAATTTTTGGAGTTTGCATTTTATTTTAAAACAATCTGGAAAAATTTAAAATCGATCGAACAAATCTAGCCTATCTTGACATTATTTTTGATTGAATTTATGTTATGCGGTAACAGGAAGCAAAAGAAATTAGCTCGAAATAAATCCATCGTTTTCCAACAATAAATCATCGGGCCGGCTCTTACCGCAACATAATTTGGAATTCTGAAATTATGAAGAAGATCTGCTCGTGACCTTGACTTTCATCTCAAAGTTAACACCGATTTTTAAAATGCAGGTCAATTTTCGGCTGATCGTAAATCTTATAGATTTTATTTTCACAGTACCAAAAGCGTGTCTAAAGCGGCTTTATTAACATCCTGATAATTGGTAGAGAGTGAAATTATATTTTAATTCAACTGTACACTCTTTAGAATGCTTTTGCGTAATTTTGAAAAACTGTTTTTTTTTTTCTTGTCAAAAAATGAATTACGGTAGTAAATCAGAGAATTGAAAATGTCACACTAAAACTGATACATTTTCTCGGTTCATGGATAAAAACTGTAGTTTGATTTTATTTATTTTTTAGTTTAATTTAAAAATTTCCTACTTCGAAAAGAAAACAGAATTTCAATGAACAAAAATTTTGAATTTGTTTTTTTTTGTTCAGATTAAATTATCCACATGATTTGCAATAAAATGGCATTCTGTGAAATGAGCTTGATTCAACTAAAAATGAAATTGAAACAAAAGTAGTAAAGTGAAGTATTTTCTCCTTCACGAAACTAAAGTTCATTTCCAAGGATCTTCTACATGGAGTCGTCATTAAAGCGCAGAAAAAAAGAAATAGCCGAACGTCTTGAAACTCAGGAGGGATCTATTCTGGATCCTGGATTCCGGTGGACGGGAAATTCGAAGACGATATCCCGATCGTAATCAGAGCTTTCGCTGTTTTAACGAGGGAACTCTGGAATAGGTTCGTGCCTGGTAGTCCTTGCTCCCTACGATGACGACATAGATCGTCTATGGTCTTTGGCCAGTTTCTTTCCCTTTTCCTTTCGACCTTCTTTTTTTCAATCGTTTCCTTTTTCTCTCACCCCTCCATCGCAGTCGGATCCGATATTTATGGCAAGTCTTAGATCTAAGAGGTTCGACACGCTCCGTCGAAGAAGTCTAGACGAAGATAGACATCGAGAGGAAGAATGTAGTGGAAAATATGGTACGAAAAAGGGTCGAACAAATCACCATTTTTCCTACTGCGCAAAATTGTTCAAAAACTGTTGGTAAAAAAGTGCGACAATATATTGTGTATTCTTTTTTTTTTTTTTTTTCATCATTTTATTTTTCACTTTTTTTAACGTCAAAAATGTTTTTAATCGCTGAATTATCTAGCGTGAAATCGTTATCTAATGAAAGATCTAATTAGCCACTCGTCGGCACACTTTTACACCTCATGCGCTCATACATATACACTGATTCGTCGCAACGTTTCAAATAATTCACTGAATAATTTGACACGACTGAAAAATTAATCAACGACTCCGTAAAAATTTTCTTTAATTTCTTCTGTTATTCGTTCTATCATTCACAAATTGTACGATCTAAAAATAAACAATTAAAAAAAATTGTATTTCAAGTTTTTACAACACACGTTCGACCCTTTCGAGTGTTTCTTTCTTATTGATTATGACGTATTACACGAATGCAATAAATGCTAAACGAGATGTGAATTCTATCTTCTCATTTCGACGCTGCTTTAATAAATTATTGAATTTTAAGGCCGAGATTCGTAATTCGCATACTGCCGTAACCGAAATGACGAGAGAGAAAAAAAGAGATGAAAAAAAAAGTGGTTATAAAAATCAAACATAAATTCATTAGCGCATAAATTTTGGGTCAAAAAGCGAAGGAAGATATAAATTTTCAGGCGTTCTTGAAATCAAAAAAACATTCGAAAATCTCCGAAATTGCAGTGTCTTGCCATAAATAACAAAAAGCATGCGATTTGTTTTCAATAAGCATCAATCACACGTGTCTCATTAGCATGTTTATCACAAGCGTTGACGTGTTCTCGAAGCGGACTCGTCGTGTCTCTCTTACTGGATTCTCTAACACCGGTGTGTCTCCAACACTGAGAATCGTTCCTGATGCCCGAGACAAAGAACGATTCGTGATCGTTTCACGAGCAACAATGATTCTGTCAGGTGAATATAAATCATGAAGGTACTGTCACATTGTAAAGCTTTTTGCGATTTATCATTTTTCGTTGATTCCTTCCGCTGATATTTGTAAATCTTATTCCACAGCCTGGACAACAAAAATGAATAAATATTCGTCAATTTTTATCAAACTGACCAAATGAACAGAACAAAAATAAATATCGGGCGAGAATATTTTTTTTTGTAATTGCTTGAATTTCGAACAAGACGAGCTGTTTAAATGATAATTTTACGTGAAGTATTTTTATAGTCCTGCCGGTCGTATAAATCAATATCATTTTCATCGACTTGCATAATTTTGTGGAATAATTGCTTGCATAACAATATCGACTCACCCCGTCGATTAATTTGATTTATCATCAGCAAGCACTGCATTGCATGACGTCTCTGTGGAACTAAACTCTATCGCAGAAGGTCAGGCCTGTGACTTTCTCTCCGTTCGTTACGATGATTCGTCGACGGATCGGATAAGCGAAAAGGCACACAAACGCCTGCACCTATGACGCAATCCCAAAATACTCTATTATTGCACTGGCCGATGCTCGATTAACGGTCGGCTAGACGCGATTGCCTTTTCGTGACGAAACATGATTGCTACCTCCGCGAGACCATTTTTCATGCCGTGCTATCGTTTCGCCAAATTACTCATTGATAAATTGTCTCGTGGCTTGACGATGTTAGACTCGTTTTATAGAACAAATGTCGAACGACCATAGTGTCTACTTGTCCCATTCACCTTTGTATTATTTCATTGTTATTACTTCATTTTTCATTCTTTTTTGAATCATCATCATCATTTAAAAGTTTGTATTCCAAAAATAGAACAATAATCAAAATTCAACTTCATTTTAAAATAAAGAATAAGAAGGGATTTTTTATCTTATTCAGTTCTAGAATGCTTGATTGTGACTTTTGCAAGTGACAAAAGAAGCCGGTCGATTTTCATTCACGTTTTTGCGGCGAGCTTGAATTTTGATGTAACATATTTTCGATGAAGTCGACGAGCATCGCAGTAAAATATTCAAGTCGACATTTAATAAAGTCAAAACAAAGTGTCGCGAACGTGAATCAGTCATTCACCATATGCACGTACAATAAACACGTGTGTTACAACGTGCAGCTTTATTTAGTGTTGCACTGAAACCATTTTTTTGCATAAAGTCATAAACACTGTGCAAAAATCACCTCGCAATTTGAATGGTGAAAATAAAACCTCTCAAATATAGCAATCTTCATCGAAAACTGTTCAATTGATGGATGGAAATTAAAAACAAAATGTTTTTGAATCGAAACAAAAAATAATACATTCGTTTTTTGTTCAGATCACATCAGAAAAAACAAAATTGGTTACACTGTCAAAGGGACTGTATTAAAATATTTTGAAATCAACTGTGCATGTAAATTCCTATATAATTGATTAGTTAGAAATATAGATGATTTTCAAGTAATTCATATAAATTGAAATTCAAAAACAACTCATTAAAATTACAATTGATTAGAATTAAATATGAGATATTTCGACATATCAATTACGAAATCCACATTCAAACAAACTTTATTACATTTTTGTGTGTGGTTGATTTATCAAATTTATAAATTTGATTTATTTTAAAGAAATTCAGCGAAGAAGTGGTTCAAAGATGCAAACAATGATTTAAATCTGTTTCCCTTTTTGAGTTTAATGTCTTCAGGGTGATTCGTTAAAAAAAAATGATTAAAAGTTAATTACTGAATCACTTATTTTTTACAAGAATGTAACAACTGACTACAAAAAATATGTATGATGTTAGCACCTATATCTTACAATTCGAATTATAATAAAAAACATTACTAATTATTCACAAATTAGTCATATAATTACACAACCGAGTTCGAATGAATTAACCTAATTTCTGATATTTTAAAGTGCTGTCCAAATCAATTCAACATATGTAACATAGCTGATTCAACTATTTGGCCAATTTTGATTTCGCTGTTGTTACGAGTGAATATTATTTTTTTTTCTTCGTTTGTGCGATTCGCAAATACAGATGAAAACATAGATGCGGTTATAATGTTAGAGACCGCGAGTGAATGCAACGACCTTGTGAAAGAGCGTCGCAAAGATGCGTGCACCTTGCACGCTTAAAGTCGAGATCGTTGTTCTCCGGTTTGGCTGGTTATTCGATATCATAAAAGGAATCACGTGAGAGCCAGCGCGGATAAACGGACGGACCGATCAGGTTTGGGCAGCTGTCTGCAACCACGTCACTCAAGTTCAGCATCGGCTTCGCGATGGAATGAATGCCTTTCATTATAAGCCTTATCAACCGTCCGATCTCGCGTTACTCCCCCTTCCCTCGCGACGATAAAACCCTTTCGACCCCCGATTCTCTCAACCCTTCCCCTCATCTGTCCTTTTTCTCCGAACGTCATCTTATGTATATATCTGTCTCCCTCACATTGTCTCAGTCAAGGTGCATTATCGTTCAGTGAACCTCAACCCTCTACCTGCTTGGCCTAGAAGCATTATTACGGTCGTGTTTTGTTATGCCAATTCGACCGCGGACACCACTCAATTGCACTCCAAAGATTAGCCGAGAACAATTATCATGAGACATATACAAAAACTGTTTCGCCTTATTGACTCGAGCCAACATCTTTTGCACGTTCATTTTGAAAAATAAAAAAAAAATAAAACATTATTTTGCAGTTATTTTATTAATTAATATAGAAAAATGTGCGAACATCAAGAAAATTCAAGGTGTTTCTTTCTTTTTTTTTCTAATATTCATTCAATGAAAATGATAGGAAAATTGAATAAAAGTGCATTTGAAACTGCGAATCATTGTAAGATAAAATTGATAGATCTCTCTTTGTTATAGACCACAAAAGATTGTAACATTTACATTGACTTTGGCGAAATCACGATTGAGGCAATAATAGTGAACAAAAAAGACGCGGGTTGCCAAGGCAGTGGCGCGCACACGTTCAAGTTGGCAACCCTGCAGAATCGACTGCAGTCGATCCGGTGGAGAGATTAAAATCGTTTGGATACGTGTTAACGTGTTGCGCATACATGTTGTTTGCCTGAGTATATAGCGAGCAGATTTATGTGGAAGTCAGGATCCTTGCAGGTATTCGCAGTAATAAGTCCTCGACCTGAGACCCGTCCTTGGCTCTCGACGATCTTATTACGAAGTTGACCAAAGATGGATACAGGTGTTTTCATCCAGCCTAACATTCGACTTTTATTGTCGCGGCAATCGATTTCAATGATTTTTTCACATATACCATCGCCAAACACAAATATTAAACTATACACGAAATGCGCAACTGGCTCTCTTGTTTCTGATCTCCAACTAATCTAAACCAACTAATCTTTCCAACTGTTCTAAACTAGTAGACTATCAAAACTATTATTTTCACTCTTGGAATATAAATTTGTTTGAACTACAACTCTTTTGTTCGAGAAATTTAAATTTTTGTTCAAGTGATAAAAAAAATGAAAACAAAAGAAAAAGTTTGAGTAAGTGATTTATGTCTACCAATCAAACCATTGCGAAGTCACCAAACCAGTACGTAAATAAAAAATATGGCCAACATAAATTTATGGGAGGTACCTTGGTGTCATTAAAATTGAAATTCGTGAGACATCGAGTCAGTAGCAATTTGCGCCGGCTAATTTGAAATTGACTGGCAAGTATGTGAGTGATGTTTCGAGTAGTTTTATTGTTCAGGTTCGCGATTGTTGTCAAAGAGTGAGGATCGATCTGGTTGGATCGCGAAAACTCACTTTGATCGTGTGTAATGGCAGCCTATCGATGTCCCGGCAAGATTGATGGCTCGTTCGACGAAAGGCTAATTCCAATCTCACACATGCACGTATATATACACCCGAACCTACGCGCGATCTCGAAAAAGGGGGAGGTTATAATCGTGCATAACCACACAGCCGACCGGTATAATAGGCGTTGAGCAAAATTTGCATGTTAATTTATTCTACACACCTACGAGCACACTTTTCCGGCATCGAAAGAACGATCGGGCGTAATTTTGATAGTTTTGCCCCCTGATTATAAGCCGGCGGGAAATACGTGGCACATTCAAAACATCAGGCCCCGTGTCACTGGCGCGGCGTATAATTTTGAGTCATTATTTGAGATACCTGTGCGATCTTTATTGCACTCAACCACGAGAAATCGTGTATACCTCGGCATCAAAGTTGCAAACTTTGATTTTGAAACTGGATAATTATATAGGAATACTATTTTTCACGAATTGAACCAAAAATTAACAAACAAATAGTACACTATTTATTTCTTCAGAAATACCCGTAGACATATATTTTGCACTTTTACTAAGAACTGACATTTAACAATGTTTAATAAGCTTTTCAGGAGTAATGCAAAGTTCAAAGTTCGAACATTCAACTTTTCTTATAGACAAATTAAAAAATTAGGTTTTTCCAAATTTGAAAATTAAATAACTTTATTAAAAAACAATTGTATCCCTGCTTAATATGAAAATTCAACAGTGATTTGTAGACGACGTTACTGATTACTCAAATTTATCATCACAATTGATGCAGATTCATGCGTTAAGCGCAACAATGAAGACAATTACGGCCAATTTAAAGAGTTGGAATTGAAACTTCCCTGATTTTTCACAACGACACAGTTTTTTGTATGTTGCACCCGTCATTCAATTTCAATCGTTTTTACAATTTGTTTTCAACGAATCAAATCAAATCGGAAATGATGGGAAAGATAGTACGCAGATAATGAAAAGGAAGCAAAAGGACGAGTGACGTGCTGGAATATATCCTACTAAAGTTGATAACAATAAATTGCAAAAAAAAAAAAAAACATTTGGCATTATTTGGAGAAAGAGAAAAAAAAGGGGGAATCGCGCGCATTTTAACTTTTCATCTGGCGCGTTAACCAGTGCGGGGGGTTGCAGCCCAGGAGATGGGCTTTGAAACACGCAATGAAACGGCAGCGCTGCCGCTGATGAAATTCATAATTTAGATCCATCGCGCGCTCTCCGTAGCTCGTTGAGAATACAGCGCGCTATTTATAGGCGAAATTTTCTTTCTCGCAACGATCCACCTTGCCGGCGCATGGCGCCCTCTGCCAGAGCCGGAGCGGTTACACTTCGTCGAGCATTACTCGTGCAATTGCTTTTACATCGTTGATGCTTACGGTATCGAAGTTGCGGACATTTGTTTGCGGCGATGCGTTCCCTGGGATGGGGATATTTGAGTTTTATGGACACGCCGACGGAAAACATTGCAGGGGAAAAGTGGGTACGATGAGGCGAATGTGAAGTATAACGAGAGTAATGGGCGCCGTTGAAAGACGTTGTACACGATTTACCCAATATTTATGGTTAATGCTGCCGGGCTTCGAATTGTTCTATTTATCCCGACGACTCCACCTTAACACTCACGCGATTGATCTGGGGTACCCCGACGAACTCTATACTTTTCACAACAATTTCATTCGATTTTATATTGAGATTGTTTTATTTTATCGTTTGTTGTTAAAGCAAACCAGTTTTTTGCTTCAGAAAATCAGATTTACGACCAAAAATTTTATTCCGAAACAATATCCTGTAGAACTGAAACTTTATTTCAAACATTTTTAAAAACGCATTTTCAGGAGACAGAAATTGTGTTCAATCATTTTTTTTCCTGTTTTTAATTTTACATTATTATCGCGGAATGATTAATACAAATGTTCACTGAACCTTTTTCGTAAAAAAGGCAATCAAAAAATTGTATGGAAATGAGAAGAAAAAAAAAATCGCGTTTCAATATATGAACGCGATAGTCACAATATATCAAAATGCCTGAAGGAATCGAAATGATGAAACGATCATTGGCATTAGATGAACATATGAAAAACTATCGTATCGTATCCGATTACACGGGGCATTATGAAAGTGAGTATGACAGCAGGATTGATATACGCGATTCGCAAAAGCACATAAATAATAATTTCATTAAATATTGTACATTGTGTTTAGCCTTTACAAAGGAAAGTTGTCGTTAACACATATGATTATGATTGGTCTTCGTGGGATCTCAAAGAATGAAAGGTTCCTCTTATGTGAACCTCCGTGCCAAGTCATATGGTTATATCTGTTAACAATCAAGTTTTTATCATTTCACTCGTGCACAATTCAGTCGGACATATTTTTATCCCTTGCAAAATATAAAAAATGATAGCAGTAAAAAAAATCTGTACCGTTGAGTGTGCACTTGAACACATGCGTCGAAGAATGCAAAGCCAATTAATTAATCGGTGAAAATGACGTCATCGAGTTAGAGGAGAGAAACCTTCTGAACGGCACCGGGTTGACGGAAATCAAGAATGTTCGGCAATCGTCGATAAATCAATCGCACTCTTGAGAACACGTTTGCACACACAGGCGTGAGACTCGGGGGCCTCTCTCGTACCTGATGCGCGATCAGACCTTTACGGCGGACATAACTCGCCTGATTTCACTTGAGATTATCGCCTTATTTATTGGAAAGGCTAACACGACTGCCCAAAAAGCTTCTCCTCTTTTTCTCATAATGTACCTCGGGACCCGAACACGACGCCAACTTTTATTCGCCGATGACAGTGCTCACTTGTTGTTAATGGCTCGCATCGGCTGAGGAGCTGTGCGCCGCAATTGCAGTTTATCTTTGGGTCGAGGACGTTTCGGCCAACAAAACAACAAATAAAGAAGAGGGAAAAAATGATCATTGAAGAGTGTAGCAAATTTCAGTCGACTCCTCCTGACCACGCACAAAAATATAATCGCGATAGATTTTACGATTGGCTTTGTTGTAATTGAGTTAAATATGTTGTTTCCATCGCGTGTTATTTTCGGTCCGCACAGATATAATGACGTTATTTGCCCCGCTGAAACGTTAAATTTACGATAATCATCGCCAAGGTACGGCCCAGGTGCTATCCTCCTCCAGACATTACATCTGCATACCTGCTCATACACGACCGATATGATTTTATTTCACGATCAACAAAATCTCGGATTTAAGGAAGTCACTGGAATCAAGGAATTACAATTTATTACTTTTTTTTTATTTTTATAATTTTTAATCTTGAATAAAACTCTTATTTCATCATAATTTAATTTTTAACAATTAAAACATAAACAACCTAGTTGAAATCGACTAAGAATTTTAGCGCACGCAGTATGCAAAGGCACCGCAAAAACTATTTATAGGCCCCCGTTGACAAAGACGCAAACGAGTCTGCCGGCGCAAGGAGGAAGTGCGCTCCTGGCTTCTTTTCACGCAGAAGCCGCCCACTGAATATCTCGTGCATTTCCGTCAGAACCTACCATCATAAACTACTCTCTCATCATTTACATAATAATTTAAGAAGCTGTACAAACTACTTCTCGTATGTCTGTCACTAATCAGTCATTCTGATTAATTAAAAATAGAACAGAAGGAAGATAGATTGAGAGAGATAGTTTGAGTCAATATATTCAGAGCACTTCAAAAATTGTGTTTGTTTCCAAATCTGACGAGTTTTGAGTAAAAAATGAAACTCACGTTTCATCCATTAGACGTGAACGTTTTTTTTTTTGTTTTGTAAATTTTATTCTCGCATTTTGTTTCGTTTCGAAATTTTCAATTTAAAAAAAATTATCCCAAACGATCTTCACTTACCGAATAACTGAAATTATAACCAACATAAGTAAAAATTACAACTTATTCAACTTAAAAAAAAAGAAATTCGATATAAAGAAAGATATTTTCATAGTTTGTTGGATGGCAATGGAAAAGAAAAATACGCCGATAAAATAGAAATAAAACGTGTACAGGCCGAACACATCAGAGGGAAAGAAAAAAGAGGGAGGAAAAGGTGGTCGTCGTTCAAACGGAACTTGAAATTGGTACAAATTGGCGTGTCAAATAACACGGGCAAAAAGTGGAAGACGGCAAAGAAAGTGTGCAGTGACCAAAACAGAGAGACGATGGTTCAAAACGTATGATTAGCCATTCCCGAGGGACTTTCGGCCACGGTTATTAGCCGTCATTTTTATCTTTGGGCTCAATTAGCCCGGTATATCGCGGCGTAATGCAACGTGACGCGTGCGTATTCGCGACGCAAAAACAGCCTGCAAAAAGCGACACCCGGAGGACGGGTTATTCTCGAAGAGGAGAAAAAAAAGGCTGCCCGAGATACCGGGCTTGTTGTACGGCTTTATTGACTGCATTAAAGCGACCGGATAATGCGATTTTGTTAGTTTCGTTGGCCGCCTCGCCTCTCTGTTTCAAAGCTTTGTGCCCGCGTGAAGATAAGTGAAATAATAATGACAAATCGACGTAGCTCTGGCCGTGCGCACGTTCATCACAATTATCGAAAACAATATTTTGCAGTCAATGCGGCAATTACCAGTTTCAAAGTAAAGAGCGATAAGCGCGCGCATTGCTGCGAGATATTCACCGGCAAAAGTGTTGCTACAATTTCATGCCCTCGCTCGCTCTCACGACGTTAATTAAATCTGATTAATCCAACCGAGATCTTGTTCTGCTAAATTTTACATCGCGATAACTGACCCGCCGTGACATTCTTTGCTTCACTCAGAAAGTAAACAAAAATTATAATACCATGTACTTTGCTTATAAACAATTTATTATAACATGAACTTTGAAACTGGAATCAAGCATACAAACTTGGCTTAAAATAATTGTAATCAATTTTTTTGTTCAAACATGCTTTTTCGCAACAACATCCATCAACGATTGAAATGCTTAATTGGTGGTATAATTGTAATTTTGTGGGGCTATTAAGAATATACGCTCTGTTCATAATAATTATGCCGGGCAGGTCGAAAACTCAACATGCATACGCATGGACAGAAAAACGTTAATTTGTATATCCTGAACAAATAAGTATTTAAGTGCAAGTCCTACCGATTCGTCATACACTCGGTGTAATAAAAAGCATAAATTAGCATATTATATGACTCAGTTGATATAAACGATAATATTTATGATCAGCTCGTCTCGTAACTTGTTACGAAAAGAAAGTCCTCCGCGCGTTGCACGGGGCCCTCGAATGAATTATTGCAGCCGCTCCATTTGATCTTACATTATGAATAATTCGGAAACATTGTGAGCGCGCGAATTTTGTTCGTATTATATTTGCGTCGCCGAGATCCTCTCTTGCGCGCTCAGAATGTAACTTGGTGGCAATAAAACACTTGAGATACACGAATTGTCAATCATAGTGCCGCAAATCCCACTGCAAATCAGACCAGAGTCACTTTTAATTAACTTTTGATCAAACAAAAATCTTCCTTCCGACCTACCGTCAGTTTTTTTTTTTAATTTCGAGATAAAAAGTTTTCAACGTATAATTATCAGAGTTGGTTAATTTTTCAAATACTTGAACAAGCGATACTTGAGTAAATTAATTCTTATTTCTAGTTTTTATTTTATGAGTACTTTTACTATTTGTAAAATAGTTGTATCTGTTGTTCAATTTTGAAAAATTATAACTAATCAAAATTGTATTATCCTTCTTTAATACACTATAAAAACAAATGCAAAACAACCAAACATACAAAAACTAAAAATATTTAGTTTTTAGAAAGATACAAATACAAAATATCTAAATGATCAAAGCTACTCAAATTTTAATTGCAAACTTGGAACTTGGTTGCAAAATTAAACACGTACAAGACTAAATTTTCAGTTTTGTACGTTTGCTTATTTTATGTTTTTTTCAGTTTGCAGACGGAAAGTGGTATGTACAAAGTTACTCAAACGCACAAGGCTGAGCAGATTCAAATTGAAAACTAAAAAAAAAAAAAACAATTCAAAATAACTAATCGTAAAATTGGACTGGTGTACCTAGTTTTTTTTTGTCATTAAAATTTCGTAAGTTTCGTATGATTGATAATTTTGTATTAGTTTTTTTTTCTTACAAGAAAACGAAACGACTTTCTAATAACCGTTTTGGGAAAACTATTCTCTATCTTCTATTTAAATAGTAATTATTCTTTAATTTATTTTTTATTTGAAATAGACATCTTACTGAATATTTCAATGTATATTTAAAATAGTAAAAAGTGAGTACTTTATCCAGCTCTGATGATAATACTTGCGCGTTTACGAATTTAAACAGTAATTAAAATTGCATTCAACCCTATAGCTCAATAACTGGTTAATTTGAAAAAGAGAAAAAAATGTGTGGTAATAAAACGTTATTTATTTTGCGATAGAAAAGATGCATTAAATCACTTGCAGCGAGATAAATCGAGATATAGTGCATGAATCATACGAACATTTGTTAATGATCAAAATCAAGATACGAGAAATGCACACACAAAACAACGAGGAATCGCGACCATTATTGCGCGAGACCTGTCGTTCATGAAGCCTTCATTCGAATGCGACCGCTCAAATAAATATTCGTATTTCGATCAAACTCGTTCGGAGAAGTATAAATCGTTACCGTTATATACTGTCACAGTCGGTGCATTTAATTATTATTGGCTGCATGATTTACTGCGCAAATCTTTCCTTTCGAAAACTTCTGCGAACAGTCTGATATCATATCTTAGAAGAACATAATTTTCAAAGCTCAATTATATGTTTGATTTTTTTCATAACAACGATATAGTACTTTTACGCAACAACCAATTTCAATTTCATAACAGTTTACAAAAAAGGTGACTGATTGATACGCGAAAATGAATATACAAATGGAAACAAAAGTTTGTCTTACGGCAAACAAAATTCGTTTATTACATGAATAAACTTTTAACTTTAAGAATGGATGTGGTCAAAAATTTTGTTGTTCAAAATAAAAGTACCTGTACGAAAAACTAAAAAAAGTTGAAATAACGTTTTCTAGATTGAAGTGAGCCATTTGTTGCAGAGAATGAATGAAAAGGACGATGGAAAGATTTTGATTGTTTGATGTCTCCTTTTTTCCGAATCAACATCGAAAGACAGAAAGGACGAAAAAAACAATGATGTCAATTCTTAATCGAGTCGTATATACCGGTCAGTATGCGAAGACCCATAAAACGTCTGATATTTTTGATAGACGTCGAAACCTTGAACGAGTAGGAAACCACGAGCTAAATGACTGAGTCTGTCACGTGGGTGTAATAAATGTATACGTATCGACGAAAATAAAATGAAAATACAATTCAGGAGAGATTGAACGCGAAGGAGTAAAATAAAGAGAAACGGAGAGAAATTAAAAGACAAAGGTGATGAGAAAAAAAATACGGAGGCAGCAAAAATTCCCCGTTATCAAACTGATCAGGGTGAGTCGGAAGGAAAGCAAAAGCGACTCATTAATAAATGAAAGTGAAAGTTGGATGAATACTACATTCTCGGACGAATCCGATATTTTTTTACAGAATTTAAAAAATCTTGGTGAAAATTTAATTTCGGGCCCGAAAGAGGCCCGAAATGTCTCGCATGTCCAACAATGTTCAGGATCCATCGAAGCACTTTGTAGAATTAAAAGAGACACTATCTTGGTGAGTAATGCTCTCCCCACTCAAGGCCATCACAGGGAATCATTTCTTGGCCCATGCATGTTGCGGCCAGTAAAGTCATATGACTAGGCCATGAAAACAATTTTCTTACAAATTGTAAAAAAATGTTGTATAGAAATGAAATTAGAAGTTCTTGAACCCAAAACTTTCAAGAAATAATTCCTCTTCATATTCATAATTCCTCTTTAAATTTAATAGGTTCCGTGAAGATTTTTCTATAAGTGCATGTCACCCAATGTTTTGACACTCAAATTACAATGCTCGAATCGTACGACTCGAATGTCCGGTACTTAAACGAATATATAATGACTCAATACAAGTAATAAAATAAAAAAAAAATATTTTAAGCGAAAAAATTAAAAGAAAATCTATCTATTCATTATAAAAAGTAGTGTTTCATTTTAAAACATAATGTTTAATTGTTCTACACTTTCGAAAAAGTTTTTGACGGCGTTGGTATCCAAAATCGTACTGAAAGTAAGAACAAACGTTCTAAAATATAAAGCACTATTTTTGATATGTCGTAAGTGAAAAAAAATTGCAATCGAGACAAAGGACGAGAAGTTGTTGGGTGGTGGAGAGGGAGAAGTTTGAGTCAGTGGCTCGGCGGTGGTCAGTCATCTTGATGTCAGCTCGCTAATTGGCAGCCGTGTCGCATAGAAGTAGCATGAGCCGGTTTGTGTAGCTGATCGCGTAATTCGTAAGCAGTTCCTCCTGCATGTTGTTCCTCCTCCATAAAGGCTCTTTGGCATCCCTCCGCGAGTTTTTCATTATGCAGTCGTATGCGTGGGTGAAATGAAAAGATGCCGCGACATGAGCACCAATGGCTTCCACATCATGACAGCGCGAGAAGAAATGTTCTGGGTGGTCCGTGCAATGTGCTCGTGTCGCACGAACGCGACCAGATTATCGAGCCATCTGCATGATGCTGCCACTAACTTTTGACGCGCCGTTGACGAAAAGTAATTGAAACGAGCTCTGCGCGACTCGCATACCGGTTTTCTCGTCGAGACATCTTCACGCTCGCTTTCTCCTTAATTAACATCAAACATTTCAACATTTTATGATAATCAATTTGCTGTACACACTCAGTTGAAATTCTTCTTGATCGAAAAAAATTTCTAATTAAATGTGTTTACCATTTATTACATTTTTTTAATCCAAACTTATTGAAACTTGTCGACTCTTTCCGACAACATTTTCTGCACTGAAGAAAATTAAACGCTGAATGAAAATTGGCCTTAACAAACTCAACCCATGATAGCAATTGTCTTTGCAAAGTCAACAGACATTTATCTAAATCAAGGTCTGTGCGTGAATTGGGCGTCAAAAAAGCACGGACTATTGAAATCACTCAGTCATCAACTGACGAGCGTCAAGAGCAGCACCTTAAAAACGACCTACCAATTCCAATTTGAGGAATCGCTGTAAATCCATCAAAGTCATCAAAAGCACTTCAACGCCAGTTAATACTCGTCAAAGCGCCATTACAGCGGAACACGAAGCCACCAAACAAATCATTACATCTGCATAGCATCACGTGACTTATGAAGAACGTTGTTGTATCACTCAGTTTAGGGCGAAGACGTAGTCGGCAGGCGTTATATCTATACAGCGAGGCCCGACACTTGACGGATGACCCGACGGTTGCGAACGCAGGATATTAATTTGGTAATTTATGACGCGCGATTAAACAGCGTTATCTGTTGGGCTAATGCGTGAGACATTGGCAGCAGCTATACGCACGTATTGCAATTAAGGCCAAACGATGATACATCAGTATTTGATAATAATAACATAATTGGACCGTTCATAGATATATTATATCCTTGTCACACAAATACTAAAACAATCTTTAAAACTATATTCCTCCCTCCTCCACCCCTCTTTTTCAGACCATTCAGATGTTATTGTATACTGTTTGCAATGTTAAATTTTCCATTTTTCAGCATCAAAATAAGCAAAATCTGACAAAAATAACTTTTTACATCTTGCCATGTTCAACTACATAATTGTTACTTCAACGTTGCGTTAAAATTGATCTGTAGATCCGTGGAAAAAATAAAATCGACGAAGCACTGATAAATTTTAATTACAACAAAATTCAGATCTATAAAAACAAAAAAAAACTAAAGAGTTAATATTTTTTTCTTGTAGAAAATAAAGTAGAATTGTTTATTCAGCCTGAAATCTTAATTTGACAAATGATTGTTACAAATTGTCTTAAAACACAAGGATCTTCCATTTTAATAGAAGAGTTAAACACAAACTACCGTAGATCGGTAGGCGATTTGAAGCAAGACACAGTGTATCGAGCGGTGTTATTTGTGACGTTTGATAGATGGCTGGACAATGGAAGAACACGTGCGTTCGCTCGTGTCTTGGCACGGCCGAGTGTAGACGTATCAACGTAGGTGGATGAGGATGAATGACTCTCGTCAAACGGAAGGGACCGCCCGCTGTTTCTCGCCATAATACGCGCTCGCATTAAGGGCTAGTCGTCTTGCTTATTGATGACCGCGCTACTACTTTACTTGAAACACCAACGAGCTATTTGCTCGCACCTATTCGTAGAACTTGATACACCGTTTGATGATTATATTATTCCACCGATTCTTTGCATGACACTGTTGGTCGAATGAAAAATGGTCTTTTCATTCAATGCGTTCACTTTTTTTTCCTCACCTGTTTTTCTCGGTTCGACTTTTATTCATTCGGTCATGCTTTTTTTTCTGTCATACCACATTAATGATCTAAGCAAATGAAAAAGTTTGATATAGCATAATGGCATACAATCAACAATGTAATCAAATGACATTAACCGTCAGACAAGTTTGGGAATAATCATAGAAACTATTTTTCGCGTTTGAGGTTGAATTAAAAATTGATTTGAATAATTTATGTATTTTCATGGACAATGAAATTATTTCATAATTGAAAAACGTCAATAGTATATAATTTAAACTGAAAACAAAAACATCATTTTTCAATGAAATTAATTAAATTTAATATTTCAGTTTTTAAATAGAAAAACAGGAAAAAAACAATTAAAACTTGGTCAATTTTTTAAACGACGATAACTAGATAATGAATGAAAAATTGAATTCCAGGTGTGATGCAACGTTATTCTAAACATTATTTTTATGTTGTTAGCCAAGTCAAATTAAAATGTAAATTTGCAATAATTTCAACTTTTATATAACCATAAATTGTTAAGTGACATTTATTCAATTTTTTAATGGTAATTTTATTAAAATTGTCCCTTTCTGTAATTATATATGGACGTGTTCATATCAAGACGCTATATCTGTTTATTACACGTTACGCACTCAACATAATTCATATTTTTGTATCGCGCACTTCAAACATCAAGACGGAAGAATGATAATAGCAATAAATCATTTATCAATAAAGAATTGGACTTATCATCCTACGCTTGGAAGTAAATTCTCATCAATTGCAAATCATGAGAAAGTTAATAACGCACAACATTCCCGTGATATTTAAAACGCGGTGTCCCCTCCACCAGCCAGCTGCCAATTATTTATACACATCAATCTTTTGCAGCGATTGCCGTCATTTTTACATGCGGTGTATACTTTAACAACCAAGAAAATCGAACACGAAATGAATATTAATTTAAATAATGACATCAACTTTCAGATTGACATATATTCTTCGTTATAAAATCATCGTGGAATCACTTTTTGAACAGTGATCAAATATATGGATGCGACTGAGTAACGTTTTTAAAACTCAGAAAAAATTGAAAAAAGTCAACAAGAAAGGTTATCATGGAGTCTTTTTTAATGTCGGTACTATTGTTTTAATCTTAACATCAGTCATCAGGGGCGTTAAGTGAAAATCTTTGATGATAAAGTGAGATAAAAAACGTCGAATCACCGCGACGAAATGCCAAGCGGACAATGCCGAGCCACAAATCAAAACAGGATTATGTTACTATTTTACGCTGCCGCAAGGCGAGAGATCTCGCGAATATGATAAATCAAAGAGCCGCTGATCATAACGCACGTGCGTGCCGCACAGTTGTGCAAACGAATATACTCCCCGCTTTTCGACCAGATCGTCGCTCAATTGCAGCGTATAATAATGCAACTTTAATTTAATTCGATAAAAACATCGGTAACAAATCGGTTAAACGTCAGCTGAAAATCGGTTGAAAATGACACCGTTTGGTTGCAAAAAAAGTATCAAATTTTTTTTTTCAGATTTTCAAAATGTCTTGCACGCTTAACTTATACCGGACATGAAGTTGTCGGAGGGATGAGTTTTCGGCGGTTCGTTAAAGGCGTGCCCCGCCATTGGCGATCATAAAATTTCGCTACATCTGAAAATGATTTTCAGCTTTTTTTTACCAATGTTAAGCCCGGCCGGCCGACGAATTATAGCCTTTTATTTATTTTATTTGAGCGCGCATGATTCGCCGACGCGCGGCCATAAATCAAAATTTCATTTCAACGTTCTAACGAAGGATCAAATAAAACACTTTAATTGACGTTTTTACGACGGCCGGCAGCCGAAGCCGAACTCTTGTACGGCCGCTCGCTGACCCTGTTTGTTGCTTCGCCTACGCGTACATACAAGAGCACACAAACCAAAAGACAAAGCGCCCGGACCCGCTCGCGTGGATGTGAAGCCCCCGTTTCTTTAGGTGTACACTCGCTACTACCGCCCTCATATAACTTAACGCATCCCTGGACATGACCAAGAAACCCCTGGCAAACACCAATCAAGTCTACCCTACGCTGACTATTAAATTGTACACACCACCCAGAAGCCATTGTCAGACACCCAAATATTCTGCATACTGCGAAAAAAACCACACGACAAACTTCTCTGCGCGCAGACTATAATGAAAATTCTTTCACCTTATCACTTTTGCTTGTTTGCAGACAAGTCTGTGGTTTGTTTCAATGTAATATATGAAAATGAAAACTACCCAAAATGATGCAATGTCTTCTTTATTGACATCTCTCCAATTGCTTTGGCTATTTTCAAATGAAAAATTTGATTCATTTTGTGTAATGAAATTAATTTTTTTTTTAATTTCAAAAAAGTGTAAATGCAATTAGAACTAAATCATCTCGACTACAAGTTGATGTTATCAAATGTTTAGGATGAATGTAAAATAAAAACTGTCGCAACGGATAAGATAATTATGTCATCAGTTGTTTATAGGATGCAAAATCTTGATTTCATTATGAAATTAAAACTTAATTGAACGAACAGCCAAACAAGAGTAAATTGAATTTTTGGTATGCCCAAGATGTTATGCATGCATGTGAAACGCACGTATAATGGCAAATTCTTACACGTGTTTTTGGCTTATTTCGTATGTGGAATATGAACTTGGCGATAGTAAAATTATGTTAATACGTGAGAGCCGGCGTCGACTTTGAGTGATTAATGTCGCGCCATCTCGATAAGTCGCATCAAGAATTAGCATTTAATGAATAGATCGACGGATCGATTCATCGAAAAGCGAGGACTTGACGGGGTGGAAGATGAGGCGCTCTGCTAGGAATTTCGGTTAGGGGCGAGATGGTCATTGGATTGAAGAGTTTCCGGCGTCTTCCATCAGGTCTACGAAATTACTATAATACGAGCAGCGCGGGATGGTACGTCCAGGACAAGCTGCATATTCCGTTATTATTATTGATCAGAGAACAGCAATATTAAAGTGGCTCGAACCCTCTATACTTATGCAGAATCTTTCACGAAAAGACCTTAAAATTACCTATAATCGCGTTACGAGATTGACTCTTCCCGCCCCCGCGCGACCATAATCGTCCAAATTTTTTTCTCCTGATCGGCGCCATATCAACTTTTGGCATAACGTCTTCCAATTTGACGCATAAAACTTTTTTCAGCCATATAATTATCTTTTATATGAAGACCAAACGTCTTTTTTGGCAATTTTTTGTAAGATCGTCAATCTAATGTTCACATTTTGATACAAAAAAGCTCTGCAACATTTTTGTGGTATTTAACATTAAAAAATATTCAGAAAATTGAAACGAGAAAAAAGGGAACGGAAATGGTGATGGAGAACGATCATCTGACTTGCAAACCAACTTTTGATTTAGCTTTCAAAAGGGCAACTATGGGATGAAAGGATGTAAACTAGCTTCATGACAAAATGTGGTATATTTTGTTAGCAGATGGGCCTTATTGTAAGAATAAAATATTTTTTTTTTTTTTTTTTTTTTTTTTTTTCTATCAAAACGGCGCATAATGAGGAGCATAAAAAGAGGAAGATTAATTTGGCCTGGATGAATGATTGCAAAATTCGGGCAATCATAGGGGACGGAATGTCGCCGGTTGATTGGCGACCGGGTTTTACGATTGGTGGCGCCAAACGATCGCGTTTGACGGCTATCGAGGGCGAAGGCAAGAAGACCCGGTTCGTCTCGTAAGATAATGCTACTCCTCCCTCCACTTTTTCAATATAAACATATAGTTGGCTTCCTTTTTGCTCTTGCCCTTCCGTGGGCCGGCTCTCGATGATGTTCGTCGTTTTGCACTTTACGACGGTTCGCGTTACAACTGATTATTAGACGAATCGTCTATCCACTCTCGTCGCGTATACCACAGAGTCTCTCCTTACTTTGATCTCATCCGTTATTATACGCATCCATATACGGCCATTACGCCATGGCATCGCACGCACACAACACAATATACTCTTCCCGAAATGTGGCCCATAAAATTAAATTAGGGTTATAACGCGATTTTTCGCAAAGGTCTCGCAACAGAGAACAAGCGCCGCGCACGTCTAACGACCGTATTACCGGACCCTATATCTTGTTCGAGAGCCTCCAGCCTATTCGCGCGGTCGTGCACGAGCTGCAAATATGCCAATTCATAATTATCCGCAGTCTTCATTCGTCCTTCCCATTCACATCACTTTTTGCATGCATTTTTTACGCATCTATCAAAACAATTTGGAAGTAACTATTTGCACTGTACAGTATCTTACGTATACCGCATGAGAATAGTATTTGTCTGTTTTTAATTGTAAGTATAGCATCATACAAATTTATATTTACAATTTTTGTTTTTAAGACCATTCAAAACATGTCAATATCGTTTGAAATTTTTCTATTTTTCGATGGTTTACATAATTTGGCATGCTTAATTCATCCAATATTCCAACACAAGTCTAATTCATATATATATCAGATATTTTTGATTATTTTTTAACCCTAAACAGTCACACTGGGGTCATAAGTGACTCAAATACTTTAAATTGGGAATATCGGTGGTTATATTTAAAAAATCTAATTTTATTATTACAACAAGTAAATGTAAATCAAATGAATCTATTTCAAGAATTGAACTGATATTTAGACTTTGATAGAGTTGCGGACATTTAAACTATTTTAAAGTAACATTGTTTTCAAATTATCACAGGTCCTGTCACAAAAATTAAAATGCGTATTTTAATCATAGAAATCAATATCAGTTATACCTTTGTAATAGTATTTGGATAGGCCACTCTTAAACCCCTCTCTTATAAACGTCTTTTCCAATTATATTTATCCTATAAAAATGACACATTTTTCAAAATAATGTCTGCTGAATTCTGGATATTTCAATCAATTTGTTTCAACACTTTAAACATTGGTTAACTGCACTCTATGTCGAAGATTAAGATGCACTATTTTTTTTTTTTGTGAATACATTTAGTCAGTTTAAATTTTATTGTTGAAATTCGTGAGGTCACTAGCGTGACCGATTACGTTGTTCCACAGAGGTATGACCGAGCAGAATTAAATTAAATACGTAAAATTAAAAAGCTCAAAAAAGTTGTTTGTACAAATTATTTTAGTGAAACGTATAAATAATATAATATTGTTTCGTGAATAAATTAAATCTTGCTATTATAATAATAGTTAATTGAATAAACGATTATTTTTGTTATATTTATATAAGTACAATCCACAAAATATTGTTCCACAATTTATTAATAATTCACGCATGAGTGAGTGACATATTTAAATGACTTTAAATACTATACTGAAAGTATATTTAAAAGAACATTGGGCCAAACGATGCATACGTATAACACAAAAGAGCAACTAAATTTTATAATGTTTAAAACAATAAGCAGTTTGTAGAACAAATATCAATTGATAATTTAAATTTTGTGAATTCTCAAAAAAATTGTCAGCAATTTAAACAACATATTGGTTTAGTCAATTCTATTGAAAATGATGAAACTTTGTTAATAATTGTACCATTGATCTGAATAAGATTCGAATCGATTATATTAATTATCTCCGTTGTCGTGACACCAGAATCAATACACTTGATGCACATAAAACTATATGAATATAAATACATATCATTGAAAAATAATAAATTAACTGCCATTTTAGTGGTCAGTTCAGACTGCAGAATAAAAAGTTAACATTTTGTTGTTTTATAATGTAGTCGAGTCTGTAATCCGTTGGTTCAATAAAAAAAATGAAAAGAAAAGGCATTTGAGATCTGCATTGAGTGCCAGAGCTTGTAATGGCTCTTACTTTTTCGCGCAATTCTTCGAATATCTACATTCAATTAATGTCGAGCAAACGATCACTTTGGGCTGGCGCAAAACATTCGTCGTCCATTCATCTTTTTCAAATACTTCGGACACCTTGGGGCTACAAAGAACGCATTCTATTTGTCCATCAACGTCGCTCGGTTTCTTTTCTTTTGAATGGCGCACGAGGTAAAAAAGGTGGCAAGATACAAAAGTGTCGAAATAAGAGTAAGTTAGCAAGAGCGAGAACGAATGTGTGCGGATGGCCGTTGATGGCGATGGATACAGTGTAAAAAGTGTGTGCGGCCGAGGAGGAGCGAACAGCGAAGAAGAATCGAAGTTTTACCAAGGAGAGAGAGAGGGGTCGCGAAGAGAATTCGAGAGGCCACAAATCACGCGCTCCAAGTGCGGGGCGAGGGGACGCAACGAGCGATAACAAGGGAGGGGGCAGGGGGTGGTAAAAGCGGAGAGCGGTAGGCGGCAGACGCGGGGCACGACATGTTTTATGACGTCTGTTCATCACGTCTCCCCACCGTCATAAATTAGAAATCACCCCTCAGATAGGCCGAGTTACGCGCTTCGCGATATGCCGGCGTCTGCGCCTTCCAAAGCACAAGAGCTCGCTTCGCGAATCGTCTTAACGCTCGACAAATCTTTTCCCAAAAAAATATTCTCAGGTCCCGATGGAATTTCAAAAAACGTATCACCCTTGAAATTAAACGATATATAAACTTGTAAACAAAGGAATCTTACTCACTAGAGATTTGAATTTCATTTTTGTTACTTTTTTTTCATTTCTATTATGATTATGATTTCATTTGGGGTGAAATAGATGTTCGACGAAACGAGAGAAATATTGATGTACATGACCTTTGGAGGAGTAAGCGAAATTCGAAATAGAATGACAGTGTGAGATTGCACGCAAAGAACGTACGTATAATGAGTGCCGAAAATAGGTAACGTGTCCGTCCATCGTGAAGGCAGATACGCGACGTGGGTAAATGTGACAAATTGTCGACTGGGAGATACGAAACGTGCGGATGTCTTTGGCAAGACAACGAGATTGAGCGTTGGTGTGTAATGAGCTGATTGATTGGCGGTGCCCGGAAGCGTCATCGTTACAAGACGAACAACCCGCATCACTGTCAATCTAACTTGTGACAACCTGGCCTCAAATTCCACCCTTTTTGCGCCTTGCAAGACACGTGTGGTGGACTCAAGAACACGTCTTTCATACACGCTTCTTTTTCATCATTTTCCACTATTTTATATCTCATGTATGTACACAAAATGCACTACATTTTTTTTTCTTTTTATTTTTCTATTGTTTCAACAAAATATAACTAATTTTGCATTATTCTAAATCCACTGATTAATAGATATATAAAAATGAATAAAAAAAAAAGTTTGTCTGTTTCTTGTTGAGTTGCATTTTGAGTTCATAATGTTTATGCGGTTCATTATTGCTCACATGAGTTTGCAGTGAACAAAATCAATCTAGATGTAAAATTATACAATAAATTGTCACCGCCGACAGCATTCGATTCAATTTATCGCTTTCGTCGTCTGAATCCGTCTCATCAACGCGGACAAAAGCTGCAAAAAGTTTGTTTTAGTCAATGTTTGGGTTGATTTTATATGAGCGAATGTTTTCAGAATAAAATTCACGTGTAACAAAATATATCAACATTTACAAAGTCTACCTATTATACGACCTCTATTTTATTATCTCATTTAGCATGTTGTGAAACGAAACAAAAAATATATTTTTGTTCTCATTTTTTTTCTACTGTAAATAACCACATGCTTGAAAAAAGTCAGGGTAAATATGAACAAACTTAGTCTGGGGTGATCATCTGCGATCAGTTCTGTAAATTTCATGCGCTGGGATCGATAATTTCGTCTCAAATTTAACATACAATTTACCTTTTTTCAGCAAATATAGCACAATCTAATTATTCACTCGACAACAAAGTTTTTTTGTCTATTTATTTTTTTCTTTTTTTTATTTTATATTATTTGAAATTTACTTCAGTTAAACGATTAATTAACTTTGATCTTTTAGTTGATCGATTGCTAAGATTTAAAAATTCGCACATGTTTTACTCTTGCAGCTCAAAAACTCCAGGAAAAAAGAAAGAAATTTAAAAAAAAAAAGATATTTTGAATTACAAGAGGACAGTGAGCTGATTCATCAGGTATAAAATTATATAAACAAATTAACCAGCAATTAAGCAACATTATGTTGAAAAGATGAATGCAGGTTATAAAAGTGTATTATTGTAATGCAGGATACTAAAGTAGATATGCCGAGTGGATAGTCGTACATCTTTAAAGGGATCTCACTTTGAAAACAAGTGTCAAGCTATTAAAGATCTTTCGCTTGAATTTTCAAGCTGAAACGTAATCTGACACATATGTAGAATCTAAAAAGGAATGCGTTTTGTTGGAAACAAAAATATTTGTTTCCTGTTTGTAAAATCTTTGATTAGTGTACATGTATTTGTAACTAACTTACATTTTAGATTCTATTTCAAGAAACTAAAATAGATGATTGGATGATTCTGTCATTTCAGAAATCTTAGAGAAGAAAGCCTGCAAAAGTGACAATGCTAGATGTGGGTTAAGTGATACAGCACATAAAATGAGATTGCGATCATGACTTCTTGATATTAGAACTAGGCCTGCTCTACTGATTTGCGAGTTATCGTTGTCATAATGATGATTTTTGTATAGAAACAAAGGCGCAGCCAATCTATTCGAGCCTGCATCGAAAATCTCTTTCAATTTAGTTTGTTCCTGTCTACGGAATCCTCGTGACTGAATGACAAAATTGAATTATCGTTGCAGAGGTGTTTAGTTTGAATAAAGAAATTTACCAGGTTTGGATTAATAATTTGTAATAAAAAACAGGAAGAAAAAGGAACTCAAACGCCACAGCGTAAAAGAGCAACGCGTCTGCGACAACGAGGGAGCTAAATGTATAAATAAGAAAACGTTGGAGAGAAGGCGACTAAGGAGTGCTAAAACCCGGAGGGTAGGTCATAGAAAAGGGAATGAGGGCACGAAAAGGACAAAAAGGGAAGAAATAGCTAAAACCAAGAATGGATATATTTACGGGGGGGGGGGGGGGGGGAGCGAGAGAGGAGTTGATGGTGAGAAAATAAAGGGTGGGGGTAGCTGTCGCTTGCCCGGGCGTCGGAGGCAGCAGACGTCTTCTGACCCGGCCGGTGGCTCAACTCGACTCAACCAGACTCAGCACGACGAAGGATGGAGGACAGAATGGCGTGAGAAGGGAAAGAAGGAAAAAGCGCGCGGGGGGCCGTTCGGTCGGGGCGGCGGTGGAACGGCCGAGTAGGTGCATTGCTTTTCACAAGCGGGAAGGTGGCTTGAAAGGTTGAGAGAGAGAGCGGGTGGCGTATCGATCCAGACTTGAACGTGGCTGACGACTGACGAGGCCGTCACGCGAGACGAGTCGAGACGAGACGGACGGACGCACGCACGGAGGAGCCACAACCCCCCCGCCCGTGGCCCCGTTAACCCCTCGAGCTACCGCCCTACCGATGGACCTACCCGCCTGGGTGGCTGCCGCATCTCCACCGAATCGTGTATTGTGAGCCAAGAAGAGAAACAGGATATGTCGCAGATGAACGAAAAAAGATGGACAGTGCTCCACTTCCCTTCCTTCCTTCCTTCCGCAAGACGTATCCCGCAATGTCTATGTGTGTCTTGCTCCATCATGTCCACAATCAAACATGAATTTTCACAATCTTCAAAATGATATAAAATTTATACTCCAATGGATGAATCTAATTTCAAGATCTTTTACAAATTGCCAAATTAATTTCACTTTTTATATATGTTGAAAGAAAAAGTTGCATTCCTAAATCTTTGCAAGAGACAAAAACAGATGAGCAAACACAAATTGCGCCCGTAAGGTCAGTATTTTTAGGAACTGTACCATCTTGGGCCAACAATTTTTCTTAAAGATTTGCACAGAAAAGAAGATTTGACGATTATTGAGGGCTTTAGGGCAACGGTACTGCGGAATGCGATGAGGTTGCGAGGCCGGGCTTTTTGAAGCTTTATGAATGTATACCGGAGACTGGTGGGGCAAAGTTTTTATTCCTTCTCAAGCAAAAGGGGGTGTTTTTCTTTTCTGTCAACAAAAGTCACCTCCAATTTGTAGCGTCAGCGACAATGGTTCGCACACAAGATTCGCGCAGCTTCTTTGCTCAACACGTCCTATAACGTAATTGGTGTTAACCCAAACAATTCACGGTAATTTCATTTAATTCAGCGTCGCGCTAAGTGAATTACTCGAGCGGGTGAACAAAAAGAATTTTTTTTTTTTTCATCTCAACCTGTGAAAAGGCGTGTTTCAAAGGTTCGCCTTATGATGCGCCATGACAAAGAATGTCCGCTTATATTTTGCGCATTACGAGAGAGTGATTTGTCGGTGTGATTTAGCTATCTGCTAGTGAGCACTGAATTATGCGCTCGGCACCGACATTACCTCTGCTGTCGACTATGTCGTCGGATCGGCCAAACACTGAAAGTCACTTAAGTCCACGCGGCACCCACGGCGCGTAGGCTCTAGGCCTGTTTAGAAGAATTATTCGATCGCCCGCGCCATATAGTTTTCCGTCGCACGACGTGCTACAACCCATTCGATTTCGTCTCATGCTTGAAACGCAATTTCGGCGCGCGATAAAAATGCACCCGCCCAAAATTTATTCCCACTGTCAGCGTCTAAATTTAAACTCCCAACAGTTCAATACCCCTGCCATCGAAAAAAACATTTTGTCGTTTTTTTTTTTGCACATCAAAGTGGAAACAAACAATTATTCAGAAAAACAAATTTCTTTTGGTTGGAAAATGGTATCAGGAATCTTGCGAGAAAACAATTAAATAACGACCTGCGGGTTTACAGAAGCCAGTGTTCTGCAATTATTGTGACCACGTGAAGAATAAAAAGATACATTTTGGTGGTAAATAATGATTGCAGTTGAACATAATAAGTGAGTTTAGTGCCTCATAATGAGATTAGATTGAACAGAAGCGAAAATGTAAATGGCATGTTTACATGACGGGGTACAAATTACAAATAGTTCACTCGTAATGATATACAGTGGCGTTGAATGTTTGAATAAAATACAAAATTACACGATGCTTTACCAGGTGAACAGCATGGTCAAATTACACGTTGATTGTAATAACGTGTAACGTGCACTCTTCGCCCTTTCACAAATATATGCACGCAGAATTTGCAACCCCTATTATTCATATGAAGAACAAAAATGTGGTCTACCGATTTTATAAATCTGTTATTTTTAATTGTGTTCTTTTTACTTATAACTTTTTTTAACATTTTAAAAAGAAAATAAGAAAAGGAGTAAGACATATAAGATAAAAAAAATGAAGGAAATGTTGTAGATTATTTGTCGAATTACAAAATTTGCTCGAATTCGTGCGCCTGACACTAAAGAGACACGTTTAGGAATATAAAGGATGCATATGTAATTTTGGTTCCCCTAGCGGCTGGGCTGTCCATTGTGTATGTGTGTATGCATTCAGTGTGTATGCATGTGATGCACACATACACACATGATACATCGCCTTTTACTTAACTTTGTGATATGTATACTTGTCGCGGTGCATCTCGTCATGTACCAAAAATTTCATTCCGACACATTAAAACTCGTGATAAATTGTTTCAGGCTCAGATATTTTTGCAACGTAACAAATTTGAAAATTGCAAATATCTCATAGGTGTATATTTCACCTCGAGTGGCCGTCAGGCCACGTGTGCATAAACGATATCTTTCAATTTTTAAAAAAAAATTTCATCATTTCATTTTTCATTCACTTTCAATTCAAATTTGTTCTTTTTATCGTTTCCATCTAATCATTTCGGCAAATAGATTTTTGTGTAATTTTTGAGCGAAAAAAAAGTTGATTAGTCGGTGTGTGCAATCGTAATTTAAAGTCTTGATAAAACGTTCTGAAAACATATAAGAAGATAGTGATTTGATTTGAAAGATGCAATTTTTATATGAATCGGCGCGGGAAGGGGAAGAGAGAAGAGAGGCGCCGATGGGAAAAGTGGCAACGAAGCGAAACCGCCATAAACAGCGGGCATCAATTACACACGCACGACCCATACAGACCGCACGACATCGCGAATCTCTTTGAAGAGGCTTCCATCCGCGGCCCCCCACTCCGACCCGACCGCTGCCCCTTCCCTTGAACGTTGCGCCATCTGCAACATTTCCTTGACAGCGCGGCGTTTCATGCCAAGCATCGAGCATCTGTCATCCGGCCATCTTTTTCTTCAGCAAATTTATTAACTCCGTTATTTCGATGGCAGAGATCCAGTCTTGTCCGACCATCTGAACCTGCCTGCCGAAGAAAAGCCACAAAGGACAACGCGCATGCACGCGCATGCATTTACCCGATATTGCTATAGCAAATGACTTTTTTTTTTAATCAAAACCCATACATTTCTATGGTTAGCAGTGGACGATTGCGGTAATTAAATTTGCAAGACAAAAAAATGATTACCCATTAAAATCTCATGCCAAAGAACGAGCATTATTGTCATACTGACAGATACGCTGAATATGAGCTGTTGCTTGGATTTTATTAGCAAGAAAACTGTGATAAATTTTTTGAAAATAACATTTCAGTACGATCGTATAATTCGCTGATAGCATCTGGCACTTAATTTATAACGCTACACACCACTGTTGCTACCATACAATTAACTTTATTTTTTCTAATGATACAATTTATATGCCGTTTATTGAGAAAAAGTTGGTAGTCGGGACTATCTGATTTGAGATAACATGAAAACAAAACCCCGCTATTAATTTACAAATAAGCGCGCGGTAATTTTGAAATCCGAGATTCGAAGCTACGCAAATTCGTCGCACCGTTTCCGAATGCCATATCTATTTACGTTTCATCGCCCCGACAAAACGGCTCATTCGTCAAATTCAAAAATAAAGCGAACCGCGAAATATTTCGATCGTGACATAGTATATGTGTTACATCTGGCCGACGTGAGATGTCTCTTTTTATTGCCCTCTCATTATATCCATTCGTTCGTTTGCGCGTTCAAAATATGACGTCTGGATAAAACATCTCTCCCCCACTTTCGCATTTCTTTCCCTCACAATCGGCGTTGTTAGTTTCGCAAACTTTGTGAAAGATTCTTTAACGCAGATGCATTTGCATTTCGTTAATTAATTTTTTTTTTGTCAATTCAATTTTGATTATTACACAATTCAAAGTGATTTGAATGGTAAATATATATTTTTACAAGGGTGAACTGGATGAATAACTATGGTAGAAGCTGAGCCAAACATCAATTAAGTTTGACAGTGTCTTAAGCCGGAAAATCGGATTCCTTTTTCGATCTATTAAAACTCAGCTGGTTTTTCCGTAGCGACAAGAAAAAGTGGTAATGGAACAAATTAGTCTAATTGAAAAGGATGAATTAATATCGATCGCTAAATTTATACACTTTGGAAAACAGAATGCGGATTTTTCTTTATACACTTTGGAAAACAGAATGCGGATTTTTCGTTTGTTTTTAGAATCCACCTCAGCGACCGAAAATAAAAATGATACTCTGCGATGAAAAAAAAAATATGTCCGAATCCCTTGGCAGATAGGCATCGAAATTTATATCTTTATTTAAATAAAGCGACATAAATCTCAGAACAAACTCCCAGCGCGTCCGTATAACTTCCGAGATATCAATCAAAGTGTGTGCGTCAAAAAAAAAAAAAAAAAAAAAAAAAAAAAAAAAAAAAAAAAAAAAAAAAGATTTTTTTTTATAGAACTAGACGGATCTAGTAAAGCTCAGCTGGGTTTTCCGTAGCGACGAGAAAAAGTGGTAATGGAACAAATTAGTCTAATTGAAAAGGATGAATTAATATCGATCGCTAAATTTATACACTTTGGAAAACAGAATGCGGATTTTTCCGTCAGTAGCAAATTACACGTGCCTCTCTTTAAATATTTGAAATTTTGAGAGATAAAATGTGGACAAATCTGTGCCACCGAAACATTGTCTAAAGTGAAAGTTTTGCGTAACATAAATAGTGCTGACAAGTACAACGGGTAACTTATTCATATTCGTCTTTTCTTCTTCGAGTTTTCCTTTCGCCACAAAGGAAGACAGGTCCCAACATCGGTCCATCACTGACGCGCTTTCTTGGTGTTATACCTGGAAGCTCGCCTGGAAGTTTAGGGGGAGACTTCGTCGAGAAAAACGAAATTTGCATCTAAAATTGGGTCCACTTATATTTAGATTCGAATCCAAATTTTCCTTAAACCGTGGTTTAAACCGTTAATTGGATTAAAATGAAATCCTCCAACCGAATAGTTTCATAGAAATTGATGCGAATGCAATTTTGATGTGATTGACAAACTTAATCACAATGTTATTATACAGAATATATATACTTGGACAGCAACCCTGTCAATGTGTGGTGAAAATGAATGAACGAAACGCTGTCAATTGGTTGGAAAAAGACCCCCGGCGACCGGCGCTTTATCAGAATTTAATAATAAATAATAAAACATCTAAATTAAGACCTTATATAAGAGTCGAACAGAAATCGTGATAGAACTAAACGTCAATAGCTGAATTACGATTCATATTTAGACGGAAAAGTCTGCATGTGGGTCACTAGTATGATTGAATTGGTGAACTATATATAATGAATTTTGCTATGACAATAATCTGTTGGACAACATTTGAAGAGAAATAAAAAAATTGAATTAAAAGAAGATATACGCGTGAGGATAATAATATAGTCGTAATTGTGCCAAAAATTATACATGGAATGGGGTCCAACCGCGAGCGTTCCTTATGCAAAATCCGATGACACGTAGTTTTCCATCGGCCGCATCAACATGCATGAATGGAATCCACGAGCGCGCCCGTAAAAATAGAATTTTACGGAGATGAAGCATAATACACGTTGCGTGAAAGAGATTTAAGACGTAATTATGATGCGAAGATAGGTTAGTGAGGCGGCGGCTGTTGGATATGAGATCGCAAGAAGGGTGGGGGAGAACAACCGAGAGCAATTTATCGTATATATATTTTCTCAGATCAATTTTGATGAGATATACGAGTAGGACGTGAAACACCGACGTGCGAAAAATTTTCAGATTGTTTATGTCGCCTCGATGCGACACTTTTATGAGCCGGTAAGGCAGTTCACTGCGGCAGAGTTGACTTAATTATGAAGATCCATTTCTTTATAAAATTATTTCATAGGCAAAAATTATTCGCTTTAATTATTTGCTATTTTGAAATGATCTAATCGATGTTTTACATAATCAGTTTCAATAAACTTTGTGATACATCAATTTGTCAGGAAAAAAATAATGATGAAGACAAAAGTTGTGCGATATTTTTTTTATTGATTATTTATTGAGGGTTTATTGATAAGTAGTATGATTATTTTTTATATGTTAAACGCCTATAATAATATGTTGAACTCGTCGACGAGTATATAAATGACAAAAATACTTGATTAAATTATATACCGCGGGATTATCGATACATTGACCGCTGTGACGAGTTGTCAACGGCGCCGCGTAATCAAAAATCGAACTCTAAAAATATTGATCTGAATGAACATGTCATAAATTAACGACGACTTCGAATAAATTGATGTTGTCTGTGATATGCGCGCGGGCTATTTCAGTCGCGTAGCAAACCGCGTCGTGTCGCGCGATTCATTCTTCATTATTATCATTAGAAGCGACTGAACTCGAAGACCCCCTCCGATCACACTGCGATCAATGGACACTTTTACAAGGAATAAAACATGAATGACCCAAATGTTCGACTCGACCAATAATTTAAATTCAACTAATTTATTCGAACTGATCTGACAATTTTAACACACTATATCCTTTCACAAATCAGTTCCACATTGAAATTTTGATAATTTAAAATAAATCGATATTGTTTTTTTTATTTTCGTTACAATTCACGTTCATTTTTAATGAAATTTTTCTGAAGGTATTCTCTAAAATCACAAAAAAAAAACATTTTTGGTTGTTCTTTTATTGAATATTTTTGATTTTCGTTCTCGATATTTTAAAATAAAACATATCATAGTCGAAAAAGGTTAATATTAATCGATCAGCTTCAGTAGCGCGCGGTGTATAGAGAGTTATTTTGATAAATGAATGATTTTGCAAGCAGCAAGTGGGCCGGAGGAAAATAATATAAAAAAGTATGTAGTGAGCGCGCGGGATGCACGGATGTATGAACTTGAATGATTGACTGTAACAAATTCAACGTATAAGTTGCGCGAGCAAAACGTGAAGTTAACGAATGTCGAAGCGTATCGCCTGCAGAAAAGTTTAATTAGTTTTTTAAACGGTCTGCCGCAGCGTTTTATGGCGTTATTAAGCAGACACTGTACGAGCACGCACATGTGGTTTCGAAACTTGTCGAATAGCGCTAACTTCTTAACACATTGTAAGCCCATTCCCTCGAATTGCCTCTTCATCCCCAGCTTTACTTTTGTTTCCCTATAAACAATCCCAGTTGCTCTTATAATTTTCGCGTCTTCATGAATTCACAACTTCGCAATGAAATTCTATTGAGATCGATCGTCGGCGCTGTTCGCGCTGTTTCTCCTTATATTTTAATAATTATTTAAATGAGTCTATCTACATTCCAAAAACCAAAAACATTTTCTGATTTTCAGTTTCTATATGCACGTAAAAAATGTAGAAACAAAAATACCGAAATAAAATTCTGTAAAAAAATTTGTCTATCCAAGCAGATATTCAAGGACTTTTTATCGCCGAGAGATGATAAAAAATTGACCGTTAAAATCGATTATCTTCTTTTGTTTTGTTTTGTTTTTTTTTTCTTTTCATTTCTTCAATGTTATTATATTCCCTAGATTGTTATATGTATTTTTGTACAATTAAGCATGTCTGACGCATCCTCTTTGATGCGAGTTTCGCGTATATATCCCTCGCTAGCAATTATTGTCACTAATCTTGTTTGTATAAGTACGTTATATTTCCTTCGTCGCCTGTAATGGCAAATTCATTTAGATGAGACGAAGTTATGACACTTCGACAAGTTCGCTTCGCCCCTGCACCTTAGCTCGTCACTGACATCTTTAAGCCGCCAAAACTCTCCAGCTGCCGTTACGCGACGATATACACAAATAAACAAACCATCCAATTAGCCTCGTTTTTCAATCCACGGCCATTCTAACCTCTCGTCGCAGACTTCATATCTTTACCTCTCTCGGACGACTTAATTGAAACTAAACGTCACGAGGCTCTGAAACTTGATATGAAAATTTAACTTGCCGAACTGGAATTATATATTTCAATCAGTGGTCAACTCAGTGAATGTTAAGTGAAATTAAATAATAGCGACTAATCGTGTATCTTATCAATACAAATATTAATTCATCATACATAAACGCAACATTTTTTTTCATCGAGTAAACTTAATAAACACTGTTTTTTCAATCTCTAAAAGCAAAAGAGTAGACTGCAATTTTTTCAGCAGCAACATTATTGAAAGTAATTACGAAAGTAAAGTTTGTCTCCCAAAAGTTTTCGGACTAAGCAGTAAAGAAATGGCAAATACATCAGATAAGGCAAGAAAAGCGATGACTGAAAATGTGTCGGGTGACATACTGAATAATCTTTTGGTGTATAAAATACTTAATTATCGACATTAATTTGGATAAATTTCAATTATGAATTGAAAGAAAATATCTAAGCAGTAAGAAAAAAGTAAAAAAAAGTGACTGAACAAAATCTTTTTTTCAATGTTTTACTTAAATAAGTGGGTGCAATAAATTTTCAAAAACGACTGTTTATAATGTACACTTCAGTATAAATCAGTATGAATGAATCAGACTAAAAATGATGTTAACAAAAAAAAAAAAATCAAGTTCAAACAAAACTTTAGAAATCTCTTGAAAGATTTGTCAAGAAAATAATTTTAGTTTTCAATTGTAGCCTATGTGTCTTTGCATGGGACATCCAAATGTTGAATACACTATTATTTATTTTCTTTTGCAAAGTCTTGAAGGATAACTGAACACAGCACTGCAAGATCCCGTAACTTTTTCTATTATTCAACAGGTTTTGAAAAAATTCCTGCACACTTGAAGTTAGATATAGCTTTTATCGCTAATGCCCACTTTCTGATTGTTAAACAATTTTACCTGATCAACAATTTTTCATTGACAAATTTTTAATATTTTTTTGATAAATTAAATTTTATATTTAATGAAAAATATAAAATATATATAAAATGTTTGCAGCAGTAGAATGGAAAAAGTGAAACTTTGGAAAGAAATTATAATTTTTTTTTGTAAACTCACATTTCATACGTTGAGGTGCGTGTTGTTTCCTACGGGGCATCTGCGTCCTGCTTGAAGTCTTCTGCGAGACGACTTCGAGCGTTTTTGTTTAATCAAAAAGTACTTAAGAGGATCCTTGCAATAAAGGCCACCACCAATAATTCCAAGTGTAAACACACTGAATCACAATCACCAAAAATCATAGATAAACAAAACCCAACTGGATCACTGAGAGCACAGCACGAACAAGCGTTATGTGCGTCGAATTTCGCGCGCAAAATTCGAGCTGGTCGTTGCCGCTGACATCACGAGCGACGCGCCTAATTCAAATTCGGCCATCAGTCCTGGGACTTTGAACACTCGTCTCGACAAAGTGTATCTCGGTGTTGATCAAAATCCACTAGCCAGCGGATCGCGAGTAGCGCCTCGAACGGGAGAACCTCGTCGGATCGGGATGATGATTTTCGTGATCGTCTTGGGAATTGATTGGACAGTTAATTGCAGATCCACCGGGTGAAGTTGGCCGCGCGAACACTTGACATGAGATTCTCGAAATCGAGCGGGCGGCGGTCCAGCGCTTACTGACTATGGTTTGATGTCGCGGCTGCGGCCTGATTGGTGGGGGGCCATCGTCTCTCCTTCTATCAAATTCCCCTCTCGCTCCTTCTGTATCTCTTACTTGTATCTCGCATCCACTGTCTTTTAACGCGCGCACCCACGAGCGGGCTTCTTTCTCGGGATATTCACTCCGCGACTTTTCACACCACGGCGCACACACACACACACACACACACACAAATGCACACACACTCGCGGCCACGCACGAGTTATTAAATTACGCGCCAGCGGGCAAACCCGCGAACATGTTTACGTGCACGTCGATAAGCGAAACATCAATGATCCATGCTGGTGATACCGAAGATACGCACGAGAATATTTTCATTCGGCCCCGCACGCACAACCAATGTTCTGGTTGAAAATTTTTCCTCCCCATCATTTTTGTATAAGCACTTCTCAATCCTGTCCAGATGTGAACCAGTCCGGTGTATTCGCATTCTGTTCTTGTGTACCTGAACAAAAACAAAGATTAAAAAAAAAATTCATTAACATTGGTGGACTATTTTATTTTTAATTTAGTATCATTTTAGTTTCCGGTGCAACGATTTGTAAATATCAAATATCTTTACACATGTGTAGATTTATTTTAAATAAATGTACATCACATTGATAAGTCATTATGTTCATTATGAATGTAAATTTTTACTGATGAAATTTCCTGCAATGGTAATCATCTAAACGGAAATTGATTTTTCATTAAAAAACAATTATTTTGATCATCAGATGTGATTTTATTTTATATTTATTTTTCAATAGAAAAATAAGTGTGTCACGTTTATTTTGCCAATAATTTCATTTTTAGGCAAAGAATAAAACTGGTAAAAAAAGTTCATATCACTCAAAAATTTATATTCCCAATAGACGCTTAATATTATCAATGGATATATTATAATACGAGATATTTTCAATACATGACTATAAAACTTGTTGTTTTAATGCATGTCAGTTCACATGTTAATTCATTTTGAATATATATATAATCATCTGAAATTCGGAGGCGGAGACAAATGTACCTGATGACTATGCCTATCATACTTATACAAAGGGCGAGTGCACCAACATACAAACTTAGCTGCACTTGGCTGCGCTCCCTCCACCTGCTCATCGCACAGTCCACTATAGAAGTACGGTCGACTGACACATCGCACCAAGAATCTCTCAAACATTTTCAACGGTCAATACATTTAAACTCTATTTCCGAGCAAAGTAAGTAGTTAAACTTTCAGAATTGTTTTATTGAATCTTAAGCAATCATAATGCATCACTTACCAAGTCCTAACTAAATATAAAATCTACTTTAATCAAAACCTAACCTCAAAGATTTTGTGCGACGCAAATTGAAGTGAATATCGTGCAACTGTATCCGTGCGGCGCGAAGTTTAAAAGTATTTGAATAAAAATTGTTCAGAATAGATATTATAGAAAAAAATTTATTCATTCAAGTATGATTATAACATTATTTAGCGTATGGAAAATTGATTGTAATAGAATTATATATTAATGGTCATCTTTTCGACAATTTTTAAATACCCAAAAATTTTTAACTAAATTGATTGTAATGAAATTTCAAAATGTAACGTCTAATTTCAATGTTGTTTTATTTAATTAATAATATCAAAATAAACATCTTATAGTATTTAAATTAAATTATATTTCATACTTTGTCTATTTTAAGTTATAGATTCAAATTCGAACTAATGAATTCATTGTTAATATTTCAACGATACATTCCATATAACTTTGTATTATTAATTAATTCTATACTAGAAAAATTATATTATATTAATTAAATTATTGAATCTAAACCAAATACCATTAACAATTTAATAAAGTAGAAAATGAATAATAGGTGCTTTAAAGCAGATGGTTATATATATAGTATTTTTTATTACAATATTGACAAGGAGAATAAGAGAAAAAAAATGAATGATGATTTCAAATCATTCATGGGGTCAGGTTTAGCGAAACTTTTTAAAGTTGAAAGATGAACTCTTCGAGCACCAATTTTTTTCTAGAGATTCTTTTTCGATATTTTGAAACGCACAGTTTTTATATCGGTATTTGGAATAAAAACTTTATATTTTATAATGATTTTTAAATCAATCGATTTCTGTCGTGTTACCCCTCCTACCTAATTTAGCATAATTTTTGAGACAAATAACTTTGAACGCGAACTCGTGAACATCATAATTATATGGGCGATTTATAAAAGAGATTATTGTTGGTTAAAAGAAATGCTGGTGAAAAAACATGGACAATCTAAACCAATAAGCAAAATATTCTAAATTGAACACGTTTTTATCACTGATCGAATTCAAGGTAGAGTGAAAAAATTCAATGCTCAATTGAACAAAACTTCATAACAATGTTTGTAAACCAAAAACTATTTCTTTATTTTATTTATTTTTTTTTTTCAACTGTTTTATCAACACACTGACTGATAGTCACCAGTTGACCACTAAAATAAATTTAAGACAATCTCGTAGATGTTAAAAACAAGTTGAAATATCAAAACCCAACCTGACAGCCACGTGATACATATTTTTTATTTCCTTGAGACCAATTTACAAGTACAGAGTAATAAACAATTTCTTGAAATGATGATTTAAAGCTCGATTTTTCTATCGGTCTATTTAACCGATTTACTTCATCCGATTTACTCATCAATATTACCAATTTCTAACAGTGATATATCACGATACAAAAAAATCGTTAACATTATTTACTGGCATAAATAAATATGAATTAATAATATTATGCAGAGTGTCTAAACAGTATAGAAACCGTTTAAAAAAGAAACGTATCAAGACCGTTTTCATACTTTTTGAACCCCCTGTAAAAATTTTAGAAGTTGCTGCATGCTATATAGTTTAGCTCTCACCGAAAAAATCATTTGAGCCAAGAAAAAAAATCTGTAAGCAAGCATTTTAACATCATGAAATTTTGTAGAGATAGAGAATAACAAAAATTCTTGTCAAGATCTTTATTTTTCATATATTTTATTTTTAATGCAATTATTAAATACAAATCCACAGGATTGATAGAATATATTTATTTATTGCTATCCTTTAATTTTCCAAAGGACAAAATTTTGACCAAAACACAGAAAAGTTACACAAAACTTGATTAATTTGTATGACTTTGTTTAAAAAATTATAGAAATTGATTTTCATATACCTGCTTGGCCATACTATACCAGAAATTTACAGAGTGGATTGAGTAAAATCAGCATATTCCGAATTGCAAGTTCAATTTAGGTAAAACTGTAAAGCTTGTCAGTAGAAATCACTGATTTTCTTTCCCTATATACCAATTTAAATAAATGATTAAGCGTATCCGTTTCATTAATGACAGTCTATTTGCAAATTCATTTAAAGTTCGATTAGATTGATTTTACTGTTTTGTTGTTAATTTTATCGGTGTTTTTACTCTTCTTTTAAAATGATTTTATATAAAATGTAAATATTATTTCAATTGTTATTTTGTGCTATATTTTTTTATCTGTATCAAATTGTGTAATTTTTTTTCAACTGATGAATAATAAATCATGTATTTACTTTTCAAAAGAAATTCTCAAAATGATTCCAAAAAAATTGTAATTCCACTGAAATAAACGAAATGGATGCGTCTTATCATTAATTTCAATTTTCAGCTTCTCAGATGCTCAGGTTCGAAATTCATAAGTTTCAGTTTGGAGTAGGGGAAGCGCCAAACAGGCGTACAGTACCCTCCAGAATATAGGTTCAAACGGTTTTTAGTGTACTAAAACTGAATATCCGTCCATGTACGGGGATATTTGCGCGGGTTACATTTTTCTCCTTAGATTGCTTTTAAATATTCTTAACAGAAAATGAGAAAAATTAGATTGCTTACAGTCAATTTTGATTGCAAAGTTGAGAATAATAAATCCGTCAAATTTTATTCTTTTTATTTTCTTGTTTTTAACCATCAAAATAAATAATTAAATAAACATAAATTCATTTTTATGCATTAATAAATGTAACGTGAAAAGTAATGCAAAGCGAAAAAGCAATAAAAATTAGTTTGATTTACATAAACCCATTCAGTCAAACCAAAGGTGAAGGTGCACACACACTTTGAAATGTATAATAGTGTTGTTTTACGCCACTACAAACGTTGGCTATCTATTATTTTGAATTCTAATCTTGCAATATTACTAAAAAATATTGTTTTTTAAGTTATTAAAAATGCAGCAATGGAACCAGCGGTTCCATGGCTGTCAAATTAGAGCCGCTTCTGCAAGTCTAAAAATGTTTCAATCTTCTGAACAATTATCAAAATAAGAGCATCTTCGATTGTTCAAAAGTTGATATTCAAAGATCTCAACTATGTAAAAAATAATAAACAATAGACAAATCAATGACAGTGTAATGTCAAATGAAAATATGTAAAAAGTAGGTGTCATGAAGCTGCTTGCAGCTATTAGATTATTTAAAAATGCGGGGGTTGAAAGTTGGCCGTCACGCTGCTAATTACTGGCGCGGCGCAAAACTGGCTCATTAGTAGCACAGTTTGCCGCACGATCCAAAGCGTGGCGCTAGGAGGCGAGAGAGAATACGACGTTCAGAAGCCCCGCCCCTCGATGTGCCTTGGGGCGGAGCCCAGGTGATCTATAGCGTCATAGAATACCCCCACCCCGAGCGGAGCTGTTCGCCCGCGAACTTCAAGGCCACGCCTGTCGAGATGAGCGCGCGGTCGCGGCTCCAGCCCCACGTTGACCCCCTTCACTGATGTTTATGCTCCGTCGTCGTGTCTCTATCTAGTCCTACTGGTTTTGTGCTCTTTCCCGGCCGCCCGCGTATCGTTCAATTCAGTTCCGACTCCTCTCTTTCTCAGCTTCTCTCCCTTCATTCTCTGTTTGGTGACCCGTTCTTCGCGTCCCCCCTCCCTAACCCCCTGCGAATTATTCCAAGCCCTCTTTCTCTCCACACTTCGTGCTCCCGTGTCTTCTTATATGTTCAAGGCGTTCATTACCGCTAAACATTCCTGTCAATTAAAAGTGCACGGCCAGGACCCGATTTAGTACCCTCTGAGTACCGGTCACCAGTAACCGCGCTCCGTGGGATACGCGCCGCCACTTGCCTTTCCATTATACCTACACACCAAGGTGTAACAGACTTCATCCTCTCCATCTCGAGAAATTGGTTCTCTCCCAACGTTTCTGTCTCACTCTTTTTTTTTAACTTGAAACATTTTTTAAATAATTGGTTCATCTACGATTTATTTTCAATTTTGTTGAATTTTTTTTATTCCGGTTACTTACCTTTTTTTTTGTTACTTTTTTTCAACCCTTTTATTTGTGACGTTTTTGATGATTTGAATTTCCTTTTGAATTGACGATCAATTTGAAAGATAAAAAAAGATTATTTTATTTCACGTTGATCTTTAACGTATCGACTCTTGGTGTAAATTTTCATTAGAAATTAAATTTGCAAATGTCTCAAATACAAAACATGTTTATCTAATGGACATAGATTTAAAGTATGAAAAACATGAAAATAAAAAATTGACTACATTTTTTTTATACTCGAATAAATAAAATTCGAAAAACTTCCATCAATTTTTGTTTGTTGATTTTATAATTATTATGATATTTGATTTTCTTATAGTTTTTTCTCCAATTTGCACATTTTTTTCTGTTAATTTATTTATTATTTTATTATCTTTTTTGATAAATTTTGGCATTTACTAAATTTAACTAAATTTTTGTTTCACATGTTTCTGCAACAGATCGAATATAAAAGAAATGCAAAGAACAAGGCGACAATATTTTGCATACAAAGCGTACAGAAGATATTATTTTAAACAAATGAATAAAATGTTGAAGAAATTTGGACACGTGTGCAGTTGATCTGACATCACTGAGCTAGACGAAATAAAGCGAAGCAAAAGGGAAAATTTATTGGACAGAAGAGTCAATAATTCACCGTAAATTCCACGCCCTTAAGATGAAACCTCTCTATTGAATCTCAAAACAGTTTCATAAATAACCCAAACACTTTTATCGATAGTAATGATAATTAAAGCTAGAAATGTGTCACTTAATCGTTGATCATAGTGTGATAGAAGCTGCGGCCAGGGTTAATGCAATATTTGCATATCTGGGATCTGCCTCAACTCTCGTAGAGCACCTAAATCGTTATAAGAACAAAGAAAGAAACGACTGAGTTGGTGTAGGTTATGTGAATCCAGGCAACTGACATTTTCTTGGCGAACCCGATGGACCCCATAAAATCTCCGCCGCGATTGTCTTTTGTATTGGCAGAGTCGAGGACGCTTTATATTTATACTTTCCGAAAATTCGTATCAACTAAAACGAGTCCAACATTTTCGAAACAAGCTTCATAAACATTAGTTCGAATTGCGCGCTATTGGTCATGAGAGTACATCCACAGAGCCATCCACATGGCAACTTCGGTTAAAATAAAATCATATCAGCAGAGAGTAGCACAGTTGCGAGAGGAAGGAAAAAAAGTTGTGCATTGAATCAAAAAGTTATTTGCCCAAGTGCATTTATCGTTGGATTCTGGAGAAATTTGTACGGTTTCAGAAAACGCACATGCTGAAAACTCCTTCTCTGCACGCAAGTCCTAAATTTACAATGGAAAATAATCCTTCCTTTTCCTATAAAAGAAAATATCTTTATATCTATGTTGGATAATGTATTTGCCATATTTATTCACATTTTTTTCAAATGTTTGCATAAAAAATTCAATAGTTGCGAATTTGGTCATCACAAATCATCCTCTCCTTTAGTTGTTTATGGATGTCGCTCTCGATTCGAGCCAGCAAATATTTCGGAAGTGTTGCGTTATGCAATAACAATGTCGGTCAGTTTAGGTATCGCTGGGCGCTTGGTCTGTGAAGAATCAGTGTGTAGTCATTCCCTCGAGACCTGGAGCGAAGTGCAGGTCATAAAATAAAACACGCTCGGCACGCTTCCCACAGGCACATCCTCTGATGGCAACACCGGCTATATATCTTGTCTTTTTGTGTCTCAAATGTTAGTCAAGGTTTCTGCATCTGCATTAGATGCTTTTATTTTGTGCACGACTTGTGTCAGATCACCTGACAGGTTAGGGCTCAAATAGATCTTGAACAAAGTCACGTCAGAGTCACTATTATACAGAAATAACTACTCTAAATAAATTTCAATTCAATTCTTACCTTATATTTCTTTACATATTTTTAATTCGGCTGGTGGTTCGATTCGAACTTTAATCTCTCCATACACTCTTGAAGAAGTTATAATGGCACAATGAAAATCTTCTTGTGACAAGTAGATCATCATCACATTTTTTGAATAAATGATTTGAGGTTATAATGGACAAATGAAAATCATAAAAAATATTAATCAAGTACCCTAGGTTATGATTGACAAAATTGAATTAATAAATGATATCCAAACAATTATTTCAAGAAATAAATTTAAACTGAACTTCTCAATTGAATGAGTCTTGAAAATTGTGCAGTATTATAAATTCATTAAGAACATCAGTTCTAACATCCAATTGAGTACTACAATTAAAGTATTTATAAAATAAAATGAAATAGAATTGAAGAACAATTATTTGAAAACATAATTAAATGTTCTGTCATATTTTACGCTAATGATTAATATTCACATAATCATAATGCATAATAATGTTTTTCAATTGTCAACTGAATTATTTTGTATTTCACATTGGAAAAAGATAACTACATGGCTATATGATTTCTGCAGAACTGCAGTTTTCGATCTACTCCTACAAAATATTACCGTGCAATTAGACATTAATTAAATTTAATTACCATTGAAAAAACATACACATTACAAAGACTAATAAAATTATAACTTTTGCAAGTAAATTTTTCACTGCAAAAATAAGTATTTTGTTTTAAGATACTTTCGTTTAAAAAATTATATAACATTCATTTTCAAATGATTTTGTTTATTTAGAATATTGCGGCTAGTCATATAATATGCCAAAAAAATTAGTATGCTGTTTCCGTGAAAAAATTTATTATCTTAAAAAATTTGATAAAAACTAGTTCTTTTCAAATCAAAATCAATGCAAAATAATTACAAACCAGTCTATGATGTTTCAGAGATTGCATATAGAGAAGGCCTGATGTGAGAAAACTTAGTTCAGTTTATTCGTAAAAATGCCAAATTATGAGAAACAAATATAATTTTATTTTTTACATATATTATATAGTAAGGTTAATGTACTTGGACAAAATAATATTATTTTTAGACCAAGTTATTCTATTTATACCAAATAATTTTAATCTTAACGCGTATATTAAAATTGAAAAACGTTTTGAGGCAAGAACTTTACCTTGATGATCCTACAAATTTCCATATTTCATTTATAAAACTACTATATAATCATGCACAATTCAAGGTTACTACACAAACCTATAGGCTCTATACTGAATGATACTATTCTCTCCAACATCCTAAATAACTTTGTATACCTAAATGTATGTGTTCAGCTGTAATTATACAAGCAAACTTTTATCGGTCAGTTTATGTACTTTTTTAAAAAGTGAGTTTGTTCAAGATAATAGAAAACATGAAAATAGAATGTCTTTTTATAAAAATAAAACTAAAGAAACTAAACTTTAAAAATGTATAATTGCATTTTTGTTCGTTTTTTTTAACTCAGGAGATTTATTTTGGGACCGCACAAAACTTCTAACTTCATCTAGCACTTAGTCTTGAAGTTGAGTACTACACAAGATCTAAACCAATCTTAACTTCGATATCGGTGATTTGTAATTGGATGAGTCACATTAATCGCGCAGCTACGCAGAAATATCTGAACGATAAATTCTCAAAGATCGTCGCACAACGATACACCGATTCTGTATTAGCCGTTACATGCAACTTGGCTCACAAAGAAAGGTATAGGTGGCTCGATCGTGGTAGAAAAAAGTATTATATCACGTCAATCTTTCGAATTTACCGCCACTAAAGTTGCCGCGAGGCACTCAAACTTCCAAGTCATTGGAAATTGAATACTTATATTTGTAGAATTCGTTTTTCTTACCGCCGTTTCATGCACGCTAACTTTGTAATGCGAGTCATTTGTGATTATATTTGTGGGAAAGTGTATTCTATTATTATCGTTCAGAATGAGATAATACAACATACTTTTACCTTGCGTCGCTATAATTTTATTAATTCCTATAAATCAAAAATTGATTAACTATGTCGGAACCCACAAAATTCCAGAATCATTTTTTGTCCTTGTATTTTTGCAATAAAATGTTTTTGATATTCCGATTACGAGTAGAATTAAAATTAAGTTACCTAGAAGTAATTAACATTTTCGTCGGAATTGTATCTAGGAGCCTAACGTGATCATAAACCAAATAAGTGAAACATAAATTTAGTTCATTCAAATTTGACGAACGATCGGCACACAAAATAAATTCAGCAAAAAGCTGGTAACGACTGGCTAACGAGGCTATCTCGAAATTCGGTATGCCGCGATGGTTCCACTGATACCAAAGTCGTGCAAAGGTAAAGCGCGCGCGGCGCCGATGTTTGTGCTCGAAAGAAACGTAGACGGAACCCCGCGGTCACTGGCTTCTGATCAACGTTCATAAATTGTCGCTACGCATGCCTGGATACACTCTCTTTGTCACTGTATATCGGCCCCAACTCAAATACTTTTTACACCTCTAATATATACATAACAATTAACTCTTTTTGCAAACTCTTTTTTAACCACAATTTCAATCAATATGTTTCATAGAATTACGAAATGTCATATGATGACAGCTTTAAATCATTTTGGTTTCACTCAAAAAAAAAAAAAAAAAAAAATTTAAACCAGACTTTGGATAAAAACTTGTACCATTAAAAAAACCTACTTCTAGAGATTGTTTATTTGATTGAGATATTTTCGTGGGAATGCTTTTTATGATTCTCAAATAATTTATATATTTTTGGTAATTAAAATGATTTTTTCTTGGATAAAATAAGTCATGGTAGATGAATTTTCATTGAGCAGTGTATTTTTTTTTGTTTTTGTTTAAAAAGGCTGTAATTTGTTCGGGCGAACTCGTAACAGAGTCGGAAACTGAACGATATGACGGTAGTGCTCTCCCGGCCGCTAACTCTGCTCGTAACTTGTGTTCCCGCATTAATGTGTCGTATAATATGCAACGGCGTCGCGACATTTTTTGCTTTGACATAAAGACAAAGCCATGAAAGTCGAAATACAATCGTAGTTACGATTGGACCGAAAATCCTCTTGGTTTCCGCAAGCTTGGTTCTTCATGAAAAAAAGAAATTGCCATCCGTGTCCCGCACGCTCGTTCGCCTCTTCTGATCGGCCCGTAAAACTTTTATTCGACCTAACGAGCACATTACGCTTATTTATAAGACCACGGATCGAGGTTTCCATGTTTTTCCGTCGTAATTCCATCGTGTGCTGCATGCTGCGAAGGTATCACGGATTATATGGACGCACACGATTGTCGCGGCTGCTTAAAACGCCCCTGAATTCTATAACAGTGAAAACGAAATACAATTTTAACAGCAGAGAATCATTTAAAAATCTCTTGCTCAACCAACTCAAATAGAATAAACATTCAACAATAAAAACAGTTAAATGAAAGCGTTTAGAAAAAAAAAATATCAAAAACACAGTTTACAAAAAAAGATATACTAAAAACCAAAATGTAAAAAAAAAAAGAATTGAAAAATTGATTGCTGAAAAATTTAGAAAAAAGTATTACAAAAATCATTTTGCAAAAATATGATTCACAAAAAAAAAATTTTGGATAATTCGGTATAATTTTTATAAGATTAAACAGTAAAACAATTAGAGAAATTAGTTTGTTCCGAGTGCTGAATATGTTGATAATACATGTTTTAATGAAGACGAAGAAGATTCATGAAGAGAGCACATGGCGAGATGTTGATAATTAACACGTTGAAATTCTTGAAATAAACTCGGAACTCGTTTCGTCATTTTCTGTCTTTACGGAGATAGTAAAGATGAAACAATGCCCCGAGTTTGCCGTGCAAAGTTTCGAAATGCGAGCTCACAGTCGTTTTGCCTAAACCCGACGTTGCAGGGGATTACGGCCGACTCCGTATAATTTCGCGTACTTATTTATTGTGCGATACGCCTTACCTTTGAATTATGTAAAAATACAAACGCCCTTGCGTCACCGTTAAACCGTGTACATTTGTTATCGTCGGTTTACATAATCTACTTTTGAACTGTACTATCCTGTGGCTAAATTTGACGAATACATGAATGTATACAACTTGCTCTGTACCAATGGAAAAAATAACCTCATTTTAACTTTATATGCAGAAATAATACAAACTATTTTGAGCTGTAATTACAAAATTTGCAACTATAATGGTTGTAAAACTGTTTATGAAGTATTGAACACGTACACTTTATACAATTGTTGCCTCATTGCAAAATATCATATGAGTCAACACAAAATAAAGAGAAAACAATTATAAGTTGTAATTAGAAAATGTGTAACTAAAATGCATTTAAAAACACTGATTATAAGAGATGCTTGATTGAATGTACAATCGTTAGCTCATAAAAGATATAGAATTTCAAGCACAACTCTGACATCAGTTCCGAAAGCATCGCAACTGAACTGTATCAGTCACAGCTTTAATAATGCTGTACAGAGTCTTGAGAGTTTTTGAAGTGATTGTCAATCTTTTTGAATTGATTGAATAACCCAAGAACAACTGAAACTAACAATTTCAATAGAATAATTTTTCTTTCCATAAGATGTTGAAAAAATGATTTAATATCGGTTAATTAAATTAATTAACAAACAAGTTGAGATCAAACAGTAAAGTGAGTTTCTCTTTTGTCTCGTGTGTTAAATTGAAACGACGAAGCAACCTGGTATGGTGTCTTGAAAATAAGACATATTCGAAAAGCTGGAAAGCCACAAATCGAGAAGGTTCGGGGACGAGGAAGCGCAGAATATGCCGAAACCGAAAGAGAGAGATTCGGTGTGTGTCGTGTAGGGAATAAGTTTGAGTAGCTAGGAAAGGATATTTTGAAGGGGAGTGAGGGCGCGGGGGTGGAGGAGTGAGAGGGGTGTGTTGGAGAGGATCGGTAGTGTCATCGGCGCCGGTGGATATGGTCGAGCTGGAGAAAAGCAGTGAAGGGTGAAGCCGAATAAGGAGGAGATGTACGGAGGGCGCGGAGAAGACGAGGTCCGTTGGTATCGATCGGGCGTCTGCGGTAGATTGACACGTGTCATGGCCGCCCCGGTCGGGTGGAAGAGAGAACTGGATGGCGGCGGTGAATGAGAAGGAGGTTGAAGGGTAGCCTGGCTCCGAGGAATCGGAAGGCTTTTCTCTCTCTCGTCGCGATCTTGCTCTGTCAGCGGGGCGCCGCGGGGCCGGGGACGAAAGGACATTAAGGTGCGTAATAGCCAGCGGGTCGAGCGCGCACCACCGCGGCATCGATTAGACAGAGCCGTTCTTTCGCTCCGTCTCTATCGTCTCTCGCTCGGGTCCGTTGGCTGCTTGCGCGCCACCCAACCGGGCGTCCTCCGCCACCCCCTACGTCGAACTCAAGGGCCGTAGTTGTACGTGCTCTACATACACATCCTGCCGCTTATGTCCTGCCGTTCCCGCACCTACACCTAACGCGGACTCCGTCTAACGTCGTTATAAACATTAACCGCGCAAGCGGCTCAATATTCCCCGGTCCTGACTTTGCTCTCTGCCACCCCACACCGGTCTCCCACACCTTTGCAGGCCCTGAGATCGCCTCAGAGAAACACCCAAGAAACACAATCATCAGAGAGCCCTTCTCCAAAAACAATAGAGTTCATCCATCTGGTCCGCCTGTCTTGGACATTCTGTTCGTCTTTATCATACCACCTCGCGGTCTTTTGTACAAAATCTTTGCGACACTGAGTTTGACAAGTTTCAAAACCTTGGATGAACAAACGGTTTGATCATTCGTAAAATCATTCGCTTTTGATGTATAATAATATGAGTGGCCCCTATGCTTAACGTTAGTCATCAAACTGGATAAAACTTTGCAAACCACGCAATTCACGCGTCTGACTTGACAGAAGCAGAGAAGTCCGTCGGTTAGTCAAATCACTTGGAATTCCACAGTCAATTTCGTCGACTGTCTTGTTTCGAGGTTCCCGCCGTTCAACCACCTAAGATAACACAAATCGTCCCTCTGTCGGTATTAATTTATATTGTGTACATAGATTGCTACAGCTAGATGGGATGTATCCATTTCCATGACAATTGAATCAAGCTTTTTTCGACTTGTCCTACAGCAATGTAATCAATTGATCACATATGGATCGAATGACGGATAAGATTGTTCGGAAAACGAAACCGGAATTCCTTTTGATGGAAGAACAGAGCAATCCTTTGCACGTTCGCGAACACTCTTTTTGTCCCAACTTTTTCTCGACAACGAAGGATTAGATCGCGCTTGTCTCTTCTTTCCGTCTTCTATTTTTTTTCTTCACTTTTATCTTTATTCCTTAAACACAAATATACCTAGCAGAATGTCAATACTCGAGAGACACCAAATTTTAAGACGAATCAAAACTATGACACGACTATTGATTGAAAAAAAAAAAAAAAACAAACAAACAAACAAATTTTTCTCGTATCTAATTGAAAAAAAAACAACATAGATAAGACGACAAAATTAAATTATCATCTACCGTGTGATTATTATATCACTATAATGAAATTAAGATCAGAGTCGTTAATCGCGTGCGTGCAATAAACTTTACAAATTAGCTCTGATGGCGCTTTGCGACGGCAGATAGAAAGCAGGGGCAAGGGGAGGGTTAAGTTACAATAATGACTATGACAAAAAAAGTATATCATTTAATTTAGATCATAAGAAGATAAGTCACCGGGACGTGAATTTCATCAGCACTGTGTCTGCTTTAACGATCAATTTATCTATCACGACGGTCGCTTTATCGATCGTTTAAATATTTAATTAAGGCTCTTGTCTTCGTTTCAGGTGCGCCTTCATTTAAATACGTTTTCATCTTAGTAATCATTGGATCTGATATATTGTGCCTTATTGCACGGATTACAATTCGGCTGATTCATGCATTTTGTTTTCAACTGCAGTCGCTCTTTTGTTCGCGTATCATTTTAGGCTCGAAAAGCACCTGCCATTTAGCGGTTAGCAGGTGCGACCTATCCTTAATGAAAGATATCGTCGATCACAGCTCGCAGCGTTCTCAATCAAGCTATTGGGCTCAACACCTACAACATACACAGCGCGCAGATACAACAACATAAAACATCCGATTGACGTATCGCTCTGCTGTCTGTTCTATTGTCCCCACGGACAATTATAACGGTTTCACCAGTTTTTTGTGTTTTGTTTTGTTTTTCGCCAGTCTCAATTAATCCTTGCCAAAAAAAGCTCAGCAGAATAACATTTCTGTCGAACGATCTGGGTTGGAAAAAAAAGTTCACATTCAAATTTTAACTGTTACACGACACCTTGTTTTAACTGACACCCTTTATTTTATACCCTAAAATTGAAATACTATTCAAAATTGTGTATGAATAAGACATTGCGTGGAACAAATGGTATATTGAATAAGTGAAAAGAGGAGAATGAAAGAAACATCTTGATTCGGTAGTTTAGGCCGGTTACAGGGCAAAATGAGCTGTCAGCTCTTGTGGACTATATTTAACGCGTTCCTGTTTTTAATTTGATGCAGGACGACGCACCGGGTGCTTTCTTTTTTTCGGCGAAGAAGATATGCAGTGGCTCGCCGAGTTGCGAACGAAAGGGACACAAAAGTGCAAGGCAGCGGGAAGTGATAGCGGGAGGTAGACGAGGCTTTGAGGGCGTCGGTCGTCGGAGGGGTGTGAGAATGAGAAGGACGAGAGGAGAACTGCTACAGGACTGGGAGGCGAAGTGTCGTCGTCCGAATAACGGCCAAGCGGCATCGACCGATCTTCCTGCTGCCCTCGGCCCGTACACGAAGCGCGTCAACTTGTTTCCCTTCTATTCCACGAATATTGAGTTCAATTTGCCTGTTACCCCGGCGATCCGTGCGCTCCACGCTTTAATACGATTGTCCTTAGCTTTTGTTCCGACGGTCCCCTGCGGATCATGCGAATCGTCTACTTCATTCTGGGCTCGTCGCCCAGTTCCGCTCCGATTCACCTCACTTTTCAGATAAGACGTCCTCTCTCCTTGCCCCGTATTCTAATCGGCGATTCGTGATCAATGCTCTTTTTAGTTAGTATTTCTAATTGAGATTCCGAGTCGCAGATATCATCTGCTGCTTATCTTTATGAAACAGAGAAAAGTCAAAAAATTCCAAAGCTCAGTGCGGCCAATTCCCGAGGTTGCCATTCAGAACTATTGCACCTAAGATAGCTCAAATACAAGTTTTGCAAAAAAATGCAAAAAAAATTGCTTCATATAGTTTGAATTTAAATGAGAAAATGATGAAAATGTTATTGTCATAAAACTTAAGAGATTAAATAGGTGTTAAATTTGTTCCAGATTGTGTGTTTGGAAATGGAATACGACGACGACGACAATCATTTCTGTATCAAGTGTCACCTAACAATAAACGGCTTGGACAACTATGTACAACACCGTCAAATTGGGTGCCGCTCTGACGATGATAAATCTGGAACAGTTCACGATCCGCCATCAACTCCGACCACGGTATCTTATCCGGAAATCTTGAATGCCGATGCGTTCTTCAGCTCATTGGAATTGCAGAGTAGCTCCAAGTTAAATACTCGACGTATGTCAACGTTATTACTGGATCGATCGCGCAAGTCCAGCAAAACGGAAGACCGTCGCAGAAAGAACCGCAAGGATAAGAGTCCGGATGACTCGACTTCCAAAGAGAAGCTTTCAAATTTGATGCCAGTTGTTGCTGACGTGGATGACCCAACTGATCACTTGTTTATCCCGTCCCTCGTGGGCTTTCCAGACATTTTGGCGTCTTCCACCAAACCCACGTCCACCGTAACGTCAAACAAATCAACATCCACGCAATCCGTAGGAATTCCTGCGATTAAGAGTGACTCTGCGATGGATCGAAAACAGTTGGAAGAACCACAGATTCGTCAGGATCATCAAGAACCTTGGTTGGGTGATCCAGTCCTAAACGATCTAGTTGGGAATACTGAAAACAAAGTCCTATCGCACACGTCTTTGAATCGGTTTGAGTTTGATTATCAACAGGAAGAGGACTCGGATGACAGCAGTTTGAATGAATCTGAGGATGATGATTCTTATTCAGATTCAGATGAAGATAGAGATCTGTACCTTAGAGAACACACAGGTGGCAAATGGAAACCAGGATTAGCAACGATAACTGAAATTGTACAGGATCACGATGATGAAGACACAGAAGAGGAACAGCCACAAGAGCATCCACCACCTTCCTATACTGGTGGAAAGTGGAAACCTGCTGACAACTCTCTTCATGTTTGTATCTGAAATTTAATGATTTTTCTCCTTATCTTTATTGTTAATTTTGACCACAGAAACTACTGTAGTACGTCATTAATACTTAACTTCACATATCCACTTGATTCTCCTCTTTGAAAAAACAAATTGATTATCGTTTCCGTTTCCACTTAACACTACCGCAGCAGGAAATCGCGTGACGTGAACTTGTAACCCGCAATCACACTAAACGTTGTCCTCGTGTGCATGAGAAAAGGAAATTGAAGCGATTTAAATTCTCCTTACAGAAGCATGATGAGTATGAGTCCAAGAGTTCCGGGGGACCTCCGCCGGGGCACACACGAGGAAAGTGGGTTCCCGGGGCAGGGTCTGACGTGGGCGGTGGCTACTGGTGCAGTCCTTGTGGAAGAAAACTCGCTTCCCGCTTGGTATACAACAGACATCTAATGTCCGATCTGCATGCCAGGAGAAGTGTACAGGAAATAGACGGAGACTTGCATCTTGCCAGAAGCAGTGTTTCTTTATTACATAAAAAGAGTACAAAGAGACTCAGAACAATTAATTCGGTAAAAACAACAATTTAAATAATTAATGAACATTTAAAAATTATATAATTAATTGTTGCAATTTTGCAATTTCATACTCATCTGTTGTTCAACAATCTAGAAACCGAAAGGAACAGCAGATTTGGAAGAAGATGAGAACAAAAAACGGATGCGACGACGGGAAAAAGCAATCGTCACCTGTGAGATATGCTTTGCGCGAGTGCGTCGCACGCAAATGGGCAAACATTTGCTTTCTCATTATCACTGCCGTGTGGCAGGTGTCAGTCCTAGCGATGCAAAAGCGCGACACTTCCTTTTGAATAACATGGTAAACGTCGTGCGTCAGTGTCCCTTCCAATGCGCGTCCTGTCGTTTTTACTGCAACACAGAAGATACCTTTTTGATGCACTGGAGGTCTTCTTTGCATTCTAACACAAACGAGAAAGTAAGTTTACTGACAAAAAAGTATATGCCAATGGGGGAGAAAGGCAAAACAACGAACAGTTGGCTTGATGTTATCGACCGTTAGAATCAAACAAATCGTGTAGACTTGAAATTGAAACAATATTCGAATGGACAAGTAATTAAATTTGTATTCGCTGTTGAATGGACGGCGATGTCTATTGAGATATGTCACATACATCTCGACGGGTAAAAATAATGACGAACGTCCGAATGACGTACACTCGAATCCGTTTATACTTTCAGATGAGCGGAAGTTACAAGTGCACCGCCTGCAACTTCCGCTGCGAGGACAACGATGCCATGGAGACTCATTTATTGAGCCGAGGACATCGGGACGTGGTTTCCGTGATGAATGGCTCGGTACCGGTGGTGATTCGTCGTCAGAGAATTTTGTCTTGCTGTACATGCGGTGCACATTTTCGGTATGGCAGAGTAAATATTGATAGGTCTATTAATCCTAGCTGTCCGTGGGAATCTGAACCTGACAGACCGGCATCAAAATTTATTTCCAAATAAGATTCAAATCATATTCTTTATGCCACAACCAGAATCTCGATTTCAAAATATATTTTTCTCTTTGTTTTGCATTTGAGTCAAGATTATGATAAGAAAATGTTGAATAAATTTATCAGCTTACGAAATACCCATAAGAATTATCTCTTGATTCAATTTTTACTACTTTGCATTCACTGATCTTGTACGTTTGTCTGGACTTTCAATTTTTTTTTTCCATTTTTATTCATTATTTTTGTTTTAGATACAATTTTCAGTTACGTTTGCACCAAAAGGAAACCAAACATAGTGTTGATGAAACAGCCTCGGACGAATACCAGAAGCGTATGTGTTGCAGCTTGTGCGGTAAAGTTTTTCGCAACTACATCTCACTCCAACGACACCAGTTGGCATCGCACGTCAAGAATAATGAAAACAGCGAGGGGAATGAGCCATCGCCCTACTTTTGTTCGTACTGCGATGAGACGTTTAAGACTTCGAAAGAGGCTGTCATGCACCGAAGAACAGCTAATCACAAAGCGGTTGTAAAGATGCAGAAATCTGATTGCAATCAAACTGCAACGAAAAGAGAATGCAAACACTGCCCAGATCAGTTTGCAGATTTGAATGAATTTAGACAGCATTGTTTAGAGAAACATCTCGAGTTCTGTTACAGGTATATCACTTGCTTTTCTTATCTGTTCATGTTTTCTTCCTAATAAATAATTTATTAATATCACAAACGCATTTCATGAATATAAATTTGTCGAGATAAATGTTTGTAAGAATTTATATATTTTTTTCTTTTTCTCACAGATGCCTCCGTTGCGGCATGCCTTTTGCAATATCCCAAGATCTGACACATCATACACGGCAAAACAAGTGTAGGACTTCTAATATCGAACCTGCTGCAATCAGTGATAACGAAAATCATTGGAGATGCAAGAAATGCGCATTCACAAGTGAGTCGCAGGCGGAATTTCTACTCCACGAGTCCTACCATGCAGGACCCGTGGAAACAGATACTAATGAGGGCAAAAAAAGACCAAAATTGATGTGTAACATATGCGAAAAAATTTTTAACAAAAATACCTTGAGGTCACATATGAGGAGTCATACTGGAGAACGTCCTTTTGCCTGCACAGAATGCTCTGCCACTTTCATAAGGCTGCCCGAGTTGAAGAAACACGCTCAGTTGTGCGGAAAATCATCCTCGCAGGAAAAAACTAAGGACGACAAAACACGAAAATATGCTTGCCAAGTGTGCGGTGCTACATTTTGTACTCGGTAAGTCGAACATTTTATATTCATATAGTAAATTATCGTTCACATTCATTAAAATTTATTTACACTCGTTGTGAAGTTGCAATATTGATGAAGCACAGAAAAATATCAAGTTCTAAATTTTGTGCAAAAACTTGGTCCGATGAATCGTTAATGAGAATTCTTGCTTCGACCGCAAATATCGCTGTTTTATAAAAACAGTGTTTTTCTAACCCTAAATTATTATTTCCAACGGTTTGTTTTTTATTTCGCCCTGGTTTTTATATCCAACAGTTCAAGCCTTTTTTATCGCATGCAACGGTTTCTCTTCGTCTCATCTATTTACAAGTTTTTGTAGTACCAAACTACGGCGAAATAAAAGTGCGACCCCTCGCAAAACGACTTTTGAAAACGATACTTGACTTTCTTATTGCTGGCAAATGGGTCGCAAGTCGTGGCCCTAAATTCGTACCACTTTATGTTTATGCTAATAGTTGGCCGTCGACGCGGACGTCTTATCGAAAAATTAGCATTGGTGTTTTGAAAAATGATGGAGCTAATCAAACTACTTAGGTCGCTTGGTTCAACTGGAACGCGTTAATCTATCGCGCATGCAACAGGAAACGGTTGATGATATGGGTAATGTTTATTTATGCGTATTACAGTCGTTTGAGATATGTAATGGGTGTTTGATGTAATAAAACATTTTCAAATGATAGTCGCGAAACTTTTTTTTTACCACGGAGTCATATTAAAAGTGAATTTGTTGAATCCGCTCTAATCGCAACTTGCGATAAACCCCGACGTTTATTGGCGAAAAAAACGAGTCTACTTTAATTACACATATATTTAGAAAATCAATCCTCAGCGAAACAAATTGTAATAAAAAAATTGTCTTATCAACTTAATAATTTTTCGGCTTACTTTTGATTTATATCTAATTGGATCCGGTGTCAGACGATTAGGATCGTTTCTTTCGTCGACTGTTAATTACTTTATAAAATAAGATTCCTGAGTACTAGGCGTTGGCTAACTAATCTACGATTTCAGGTTTTTCTCAAATCAATCGTGCAGTCGCAATCGCTATTAATATAAGTTTCCTATCAGATTGACGGGTTCCACTGGAAACTTTCGTCAAATCGATTAATGATAAAATTCTTGCCAAGGAAGTCGTTTCTTCGAATCCATATATCGATCAGTTTCACACTACTAATTATGTATGTGATGATAATTAATGTTCATTCGATTTTATGAGCGTGATATTGCCGTTTTAATTTTTCATTTTGTTTGCTTTTTAAATTTCTAAAGCAGGAGCGAATTTTTAAAAAATATCGAATATGAACTTAAAATTGTCTGACCGAATTTCATTTAAACAAACATATCGTACATTCAATGTCTAAAGTAGAATGAACATCATTATGTACGAGTATTTTCTTTTTTTGCGCTTCAAGAATACTAGTTGGAATAACTGTTTATAAAACATTGGAGTATTTTCAGAGGTCGTTACAAAAGCAAACAGTGAAAATAATTTGGGATCAGAAAAATTCGAATTACATAAGAAGAAAAAAAAACAAATTAGATCTCTAGTTGTTGATCGGAATTCGTGTGCGGAGCTGTACTGGACTGGGACAATGCCTGAAAGCGAAGCAAACGAGGAAAGGCAACAAAGCACGTTATCAACTCGCCGGCGCGCATTACCCCCAGTCGAATTTCAACCCGAGGAACTTACTCAACGTGAGAAGATCGCTCGTTAACCTGTCGGGCAAGAAGTCTTAAGGTATTCGATGGCAAAGTCGGTAACTCCTCGGCCGGAGAAAGGGTTTGCTCGTGTAAGCGGGGTCGCTTGAAAACCCGACGCCGGGTTCGCATTGGTGTTGGTATAAAAGCGAGTCGAACGGGCCCGGCAGTCAAAAAGAAAGAAGGTAATTACGAGACAGGCAGCTCCCGCGCACCGATCGCGTCCACCAATTCTGAGAACACGCGGCCCGGTCCCTCTGCTCTCGCCGGGATGTATGCGCATATTCAAGATAGTATGTAACATACGCGCCAGCTACTGAGCTCCACCTCGTGCTACGTGCGTTCCCCGAGGTATTTACATATATGGACTGCGGTGTGGCTCGCGCGTATCTTTTATCTGTTGTAGCAGTAATGGCGCGCGTTCGCCTTCTTCTTCGTGACAGCCCGGGTGAACACGCACCAGATAGCGACAAGAGCGACGAGCCAACCGTCCTGGCCAATTCCCTTTGAAATCACTGCAAATCTCACGACAATATTTATTCTACCATCACACATACATACTCTATATTTACCTCCCCTTCCTTTTTCTCATTTTCTTTCTGCAGCAGCACATATGCATCAACTCAACACAACGTCACCCTCCTTGAGATTCAACTATTTTTTGCAATCTTCACAGTTTCATTTAATTGTGCCAACATCAGTCGCCAATTCGATATGTACCTGAAAAAGTGAAAACTTGCTTGAGTTCTTGATAGCTTCAACTTTCGACATTTCTTTTGCATAATGAATCACCCACTACATCAATTTATGAATCCTGAGAAGACGATTCTTTAAGATGGTACCTGATGTAACAATGGACTTGTCTATATAATTTATTCTCTTTTCATGTTCTTTTTTAATTACAAAAAAAAACGAATTAATAAAGAAAGGTGTAGAGGAGAGGAGGGCCGGGGGGAAGGATCTTTTTTTTCGTCGTTCCCTTTTTTTTCATGTGCAAATGTACAAATCCCCATAAGCCCCTTTGTATTGAACACGAAGATTTGCTACAAGCATGAGCTGAAATTTTTGCATAGTAAATTCCACGTTTTATCTATTAGAGGATGTGGAATTCTGGCATGAATCTCGCGGCTCGTGAAAAAAGGAACATGTAGTATGAAAGCCAGAGTAGATCACACGAATCTGTTATCTGATGTAGTTGTAATGGCGTAGCACGCGCAACCGTTTTCTTGCCCGCGACAACTCAGGTAAACACGCACCAGATACAAACAGCCAACAAGAATATGCGTCAGATGCCAAATAAGGTCCTACAGCTGTTCTCGGAAAATCCTTACGCTGAGAGCTATCTTTTGTACAAAGACAGGAAGAGGGTGTTGCTGATAATACCCTAAACGTGTTTGAGGATACACTTTGAACAATGAGCTCAGAGTCATTTCAATGAATTGTTATTCATCGAATTTTACTATTCTTGGTATATTTCAAGTTACAAACTCAACATTATTCTATGTAGATAAAAAAATGCCTAAAATGAAAAATTTTATATATATATATATAATTCAATTTGTTTCAAAGATTATAATTTAAATGTTGAATCGGATAAAAATGATTTAGCAATTGATAAAACAGCCCGTGTGATGAATGTAAGAAAATGGTAGAAACAAAATTGATGGGTTGTCGTGTGCGGTGCGGTTTCGGACGTGTGCGTTAACATAAAATTGGTTAACAGTGACAATGTACGTATAAATGTTGCGGTACGACTTGGCATGGCGCGCGGCACGCGGTGAGCTTGGCTCTCCGTATGTAGACAGTTTAGTGGTGACCGCCCCGCGAAGTCCAGTTGTCACGTGAAATATTGCGATTCATAAAATAAAAGCAGGCCTGCGGTCGAGGACGCGTAGATATAGCCGCCGGCTGGTAACCATCCTGGCCTCCCCCATCTGCTCTTCTTCGCCATCCTTCTTGCCGACGTGTATCGCACCGCGCCCCGCCGCTCTGCATGGCTTCCCAAACTCCGCACCTCGCCCCGCCGGTTCTCCATATCCTCTTCCGACCGCCGATCTCTGCAACGATCTGCAGCCTCTGAAACATCGCCAAACCGCAGCCATCGCCAACGCGACGCTCACCTTTTCGCGTATTTCAGGTCCCTCCAAACGCATGCCCCTTTTTCTCTCTCCGACCGTTCCCGTCCCGAGCATCGATTTTTATTCCACGAACTCTGTTTTCTTTCCTCCTCGCAATTGTTCTTTCGCCAATACATTTTCCCCCCCTTCGCTCCCATTTTTCGGGACGGTAAATCTTGAGGAACATTTTTATACACGCGAGCCCGTCGTAAAGTGCGTCCCGTACTGAAATTAATCCAAAAGCGTCGTCGGGCTAATAAAATAAAACAAATGCCATAAATAAACGCGCGCGCTATTCGAACTCATGTTTATTTCAACATTCATTAGCCGGGACACATAGTACGCAAGTTGAACGCTACATTATCGCCCCGGAGGATAAATCGTCAAAGTGCTCATCGGCCCTCTGGTATCAACACTTGGGCCGAAAAATATAATCCCGCCCGTGGTGTGTGGATCCAAATTTCGTTACGAGGGACAGAATATAAAATACCGATCTGCACAAAAAATGCGACAAATAATCAGCCCGCGTGAATGAGCTCTTAAACAAACAGCTTTTGGCTCTTCTTTTTTTTTCTTCTTTCATATCTGTACGAAAGAAAAGCGAGCTGGTGTCGCGGCGCCCCTTCTTATAATCCGTCAAATGATGGACAAATACCATCGTCGTGCTTATGTTAACACGCGACGAGGACAATAAGCTGCTTTCGCTGTAGGTTTCGAAATTAGCCTGCGACATATTTATTGTAAATGAATCCCGCAGCGGGCGCGCGAAGTAGACGCCCGGGGTCGGACTCTCCGATTTATGCCCCCGTTACCGAGCCCTCCGGCGCAATTAAGCTCGCGTTATAATATTGTTGTTTATTCCGGGCTGAACCATTTTGCCTCGTCCGCCCCATAATCTTGCGCGCCTCCTCCCTCAGGCTGCCACCATCGGTGGGGTTGAAATTTCCTTGCAGCTCTTGCTCTGGTTTCCCCTGATAGCTCTCTGCGAAGCGCCATCTTTGATTGGGCTCCGTTAATTCGGACTTATTTCGACATTTAGGATAGTCACGTAGGGCGTAAATTCAAACGGCCTTAGATTGTCCCGGGGATAAACAACGCACGTGAGCCCGTTACATTCTTAAACGGGGCACTCATTGAACGCGCGCGCGCCCTTTGTTTAACTTGTCACTATTTATCGGCTCAGCCAAAACTTTCCCAACAAAACCTCTATCTCTATCTCTATCTCTATCTCTCTCTATCTCTCTCTCTCTCTTCGTCTCTCTCTTGCTCTCCGGACGAATTTCGTCCGGCGCATCAATTGATGGCCGGGAGGATATTTACCTCGCTTACATATACTTTGAGGCGCGATCTAAACAGGATAATAGCGATCTGATCGAGGGCAACAGTACATGGCTTCAATGTGAGAGACTTAAAGATCGAATTCCGGAATGAGAGCTATCCGGGAGAACAGTGGCGATCTCCGGGCCGGATAAAATGAACGCCGAGTGTTGGCGCATTGTATGATAATGTACGGTTGGTGGCGATGCAGCCAGGATGATAATATTAATGTTTATCGTAAGGGCCACTGCGATAAGTGATTTTGACAGTGTTTGACATGTCGTATGCGACGGGAAGGGAGGTAAAATCAAAGCTTGATTAAAAAGGTTGGCTTTCGTTTTGTCGAGCTCTAGAATATGAGGCGTGCATAATAAATATACCATGTCTCTGAGTTGAAAGCAATGGAGGTGGGGGAAAGATGCACGCATGGTTTATTATATTCGCGTCATTGGCTGTGCTCGGTTGTGATCGTCCATCACGGCGCGGCTGAGAGGAGCAAAAAAAAAAGAATCGTTTATCGGTATGGCGCCCAACGTGGGGCAGAGATAAAGGGATCCGCTTTCGCAGGTGCGCCGCATCGCCAATGGATGCGCGACGTTTGGACGTACGAAGGTGGGATTGAGTTATGACAGCGGTTGCTCCGGGGGGCCGGCGAAACGGATATTCCTCGTCTTCTTTATTTCTGGGCCCTGGGCGGACGGGACGTCGGCCATGCATCACACATTCGGGCCGGCCTCTTCGGCATCGCGCGGCTGCATCATCAACGCCATCGACATCGCACGGATCGACGATTCCACCCACCGCCAACCAAACGATATATATGCCACGTCGCCTGAACGCGCCGGATTAACATTTAGTGGCCGGCCATCAGGAGGAGAGATATCTTTTCTGGCCCGTCGTCTCGTGCGATTCTCCTCGTCGGTCCCCCCTCACCGCCGCCGATGATAAATAATCCGGACGAGCCCCTTCGTTAATTGCTCTCGGCCTGGTTGACACCCCAATAAGACCTTGACCTTCGCGTCGAACATCTCGGCAGGTTCGTCGCACTCCGACTGCGATCCTCGCCGCGAGCTCCAACACGCACTCCTCGTTCTGCTCGGCGTCCAGTGATCCATTGCCTGCGCTCTCTTCAATTCGCGAACCTACAACACCAATTTGCCAACGAATTATCCTTTCATGTTCCTTTTCACGAGCACGACTTGTCGGCCGACTTTGCGCACGCATCCGTCCGTTTTTCATTCACCGTTCCCATTTGGTTCGGTTTTATTTATAAGCTTTAATCAATCGCCTCGCTTGGATTAAGCAATTCCAAGTACACCTGGAAGGGATAGAGACATTAATGTGGAAATAAAAAAAAAAAAAAAACAAACAAACAAAACTTGATAGCACACTCGTTCTTGAAACTCTAGTTTTTGAACTTTGTGCGATTCGTGTAATTATAAATAGCCTGGTCTGTTTTATTATCAAACAGCAGATATATATCCACGGCAAAAGTAAACTTGTTAGGGGACCTGGACCGAAATGGTATCCCGATGCAAATTTGACGGATAAAAAACATTTTCGTCTACAACATTGAGACGTCTAGACGAGAATCTCGAATTTCAAATCACAAGTCTTAATCATCAATTTGTGCACGTAACCCGATTGGGGCCGAGCGATGGGAGATGTGTGCGGCGTCGTTTTATTGCATGCCCACCGGGTGGCTTGGTCCAATAACAATAACCGTTCATAAAAGTGCATCACTCAGGCACGCATCACACGGCCTGCCATAAATCAGGAGACCGCCACACTCGTATCAGCACGAGTATTATCATCACGAAATCTCATCCCGACGAGTACACAGGCCGACAAACAGTGATCGATGTTAATCAATTAATTTCAATACAGAAACGAAGAAGTCAGGTGAGGGACATCGAATGGCCAGGCCGGCCATAAATACCTCAGAGCGTCCAGCCAATTAAAACAAATCATTTTAATGCGCAACCTTTTTAATTAATGCTCGCGCTCGTTCTTCCATCGTGTTTCTGCTTCTCCCCTCCCCTTTCGCGCAGCGAGTTCTGCACGTCTCTCTCGCATTAGCCCGTTCCTTTTGCGTTCCCATCTCAGACAAGATCGAGGCTATATATTAATCTGCACACTACACACAACTCTACTCTCAACTTGCTGTGATTTCTGCAGCGCGGACAAGATTACTAAACTCGGCCATTCCATATAACCAGCCTCTTTATTTTCATCATGCAACCAATTGTCAAATTAAAAGAAAAAATCTCTTTGGAAGATTTTTTTTCATTATAATCAACTTGAAGATACGAAATTGTGGTCATGAAGTATACATATAATATACATCAGAACCACTCAATCGTTTCAATAACATTCTTTCAAAAAAAAAAAAAAAAAAAAAACTTTCTCCAATGGCAGAGCCTTGAGCGCTCAAAATTATTGCCAAAAGAAACGTATAAATTGCAAATCATCAAACCCGCATTCTCGCCGAACGAAATAATAAAAACCACCCATTTCTACTAAATCACAAGATATCAGCCATTAATACAAAAGTCACGCATCAGAACTCGGGCCGAAAAATTCTTCCCAAAAAGTGCGTCAAATGAGAAACAAAGAAACTCGTCCTTGTCGGGTACCGAATGACATCATATTTGACGAATCGAGTGAAGAAGTGCTATAATTCTTTCCATTCGGTGAAACCGCTTGATTGCGGCGAAGAAAAGAGGGGCCCGGTGAACATATAGGTGACACGAAATAAATCAAAGCTCTCAAAGCCTTGGAATTAAAAAGCGCCCAAGAAACGATTGATTCTTGCAAAAGACTTTGATGAGAGGAGAGGCAGGTCAATCGTTTATTCGGCCTCTCTCTCTCTCTTCATATCTTTTTTCGTTTTCTTTCTCTCTGTCTTTTTCCTTCTCTCTCACTCCCTCTTGACGACCATCTCTGGAGTTCTTTTACTCGAAATCGTTAAAACGAAGATTGGGCAACCGGATGCGGTGAAGAATGATTTTGGCTCAAAAACCACTACGTAAAATACTCCCTCGTTGTAACAAACCTCAACCGCAGACATTTTAAATTATAATAATAACCGTGTTGAGTTTTGTTACATATACTTTTCTGTGTCTGCAATTTTCAGGATCCATCCTATTTGTTACAAGTAAACAAAATTTTAGCTAAAAATATAAAATTATTCTAATCCGTTAAAAATTGTTAAAAAAAAATATTAGGATAGAAATGAATATTTGTGTTCAAGTATAACTTCTGAATGTACGTATATTAACGTTTGTTATCAGACCTTAATATAATTCCTTGATGGTTGAAATGAGTTGAGATGAACAAAAAATCGTACATAAACCTCTGCACTGATGTTTCATTTGTATTGTAGATATATCAGAATACAGAAAGGCTGTACTAATTAACACGAAACGGGTAATGATTTCATCCGCTTGTAAATTATCTAGTTTGCAAACTTGATTATGATCGATTGCAAACTTAAAAGTAAATCTTCATTTCGTGTCAAATTGACTAATTCTATGAAACTGTACTATTTAGTGAACAACAAATAATTTTATGTTGTGAGGAAAAATGAAAAAAGTCGATGGAGAAGGAGAGTGGGCAAAAACGGAATATATGCGATTCAAGATTCACATGTATGACACTAACAAGTGTACACATGTTTGTAGGCACCTGCGTAATAAATTACGCGGCCAAAGTGTCGGTAAATATTACGCTCAAGCGGGGGCGGGTATACTTACAATGTAAAACTTGGCGTTACACTTGCGCGACCAATTGCGGATCGGGATCGCGAAGGACGGCCCAGATCTCTCGCGTACCCTCCTGCCAAGGATCGTCTCTTGTGCTTGGCGTCCGCTTGCATTCCTCATGCGGTGCATTGCTCGAGGATAGTCTTTGTGTGGAAACTAAAATGTCGAGAACACAAGATGAAACTCCCTGAAACATATTAAAAAAAGTTTTTTTTGATGCAAACAATTTTCAGCACAATATTGACAACTGAAAAAAAAACAAAATTTAGAAAAATGTTTGTTTGAACAAGTCAAATCGAATACTCACGAGAGTTTCTGTTTGATAATATCTCGGAAAATATTCAGTGAGAAGTTAAAGCACACATCGATTTCAAAAACAAAATGAAAAAGTTTAAGATTAAAAGTTAAAAATTGTTCAAATTAAATCAATTCAATAATAAAATTTATTTCAATATCCCATCTGGCTCTGATTGAACTTTAATTAAACTATTTGTTTTCAGACCGATTCTTAGACAACACATGTTTTGTCACGATGGCAAAAAGTACAAATGCGGGCTTCCGGGATGTCCAACGAAACTACGAACAAAAACCGAGTTGAAGCAGCACAGAATTTTGGTACATGAAGATGTCACCCCGGACAAGAAGTTTAAATGCAACGATTGTCCGTACACGGCAAAAACGAAAAATCAGTTAACCAGGTAAATAACAAAAAATGTTTAAATATTATGAAAATATTATGAATCATTTGTTTAAGTTATTAAATATTGTTGTATATTTTTTCTGTGCGTTGAAATCTCGTCAAATCAAGTTGAGATTGCAACTGCAAGGAAGAGTAAAAAAACAGAACACTTCCAAGGGAGGGATTGCACGAGAAATATGTCAGCTCGAGTTGGCGATAAAATTGATACGGAACATTTTTATCGTTCTATGCAAATATGACGCCGCAATGATTGCGTAAATATTGTGACACGGCCATGATGTATAGGTTCTTATTACAACAGGCCAAGTCAAATGTACGATGAAATATTCAGTGACAAAAAAGCGCGCCATGCGTCAGGCAAGGAGAAATGTTTTATGCATTTAGATCAAATGATTCTTTTTTCTCTCTCTCTCTATTTTTCGGAGCAGAAAAGGCATCGACATTGTTGATATTAATGGATCGATATTCTCGAGTGGTGCAGCGTGTACCATCCTTGTGCCATTAAACGTGCACATATGCTCGGCCCATGATGATAGATGACTTCTTCGGAAGCGGCCAATTGATCGCAACTACATGAATACACAGTTAGCATGCGATTATTAACGATGCACTTTGTACACATCAAAACGCTGAATTTACATGTACCGCGATAGGGTAAAATTGAAAAAAAATTGTATTTTATTAAATTCGCCGACTGTAATTTGTTACGAGATACTTTTGTTTCGGTGTAACGATACCTTAATTTATGATTATCCAATCTTTTGTTGCTTCGCTGTGAGTGTCTTTGCGAAATATTTTCCAGTCGTTGCTCGGCAATTATTCTTTATTTTCAAAGGGATTCCACGTTACTTGTTTCAAACTGTTTAAAAAACGAGTAAACATTTTTTAAACTGCCTTTTAAAATTGATTGGAGGAAGAATAGAAAAAAAAGACAAATTATTTCTCTTAGTTTGAATAAACAAATAAACTAAACTGTTGAAAAAAAAACTATCAATCAGAAGAAACAAATGTAAAAGCAAAATTAATTTGATGAAAAGAAGCGTTTGAGTTTTGTGTTGATACTAAACTCAAGTTGGTCTTATTTTAGAAAATAAAAGACCGCGTGCAATAATCGTGGTGGTTGGCAATTGATTGTTGCTCGCGTCGCTGTTAATTTTGCGACGTTTTGCAGCGCGGTGTATAATAAATAAATTCAAAATGAACTTTCACCATTGTAGTCGGTTCCTCGACCGCAATAAACTCAAGGGACATTATACGTATGGTCCAATAAAAGCACCTACGCTTTCCGCACAAGCGTAAAGTTATGCGGTATGTCGGCACGCTCGTTTTTTTTTCTCTATCTCTTTTCTGCTCTCCTTTTTTTCAGTCCACCGCGCCGACCCCTTTTTCCGCTTTTATTTGTTTTACATTACACCACGCACACTTTTCCCGCGCGAAAGATACACGCGTTTAACTTTTACTCTAACGTGAATTATTAACCGGCAGTAAATTCAGACACTAAGTTGCGTTAATGACCCCCTACACCTTCGGCGCCAATTTTTCGTTCAACTTGTTTTTGAGTGTATTTTTATTTATTTACATTGTTTTTAATATATATACATATATTTTTTTTTCCTCCGCTACTTGCCTAAAGTATTTTCCGTCAGTTAAAATAATTCTGATTTTCGTAGAAACAACTTGTGTATTCCCTACTGTAAGCTTTCATTATCACGAAAATTTGTTTAACATAATCATCCATTTTTTCAGCAGTGGACAGGATGATTGAAAACGATGATAAAATGCGGATGGCGGAAGAAAAAAAAATTGGTTGAAAATAATCTGCGTGCGAGTAGCAAACGAGCCGACTTATTATTGCAGCCTTCATATTCAATCAGGGATGCAACGCGTATCGCCGAGCTAGGATTCCAGAAATATCTACACGAGTGTTCCCACCTCGCGAAGCGATACGCACCATGGTTACTGAAAAATGGGGGTCAGAGAGGCCGCTAAGCGGAAGTTGCGTGCACCACACCCCGGTGTGCTCTCCAACGCATCGTTACGAACGTCGACATTTTGCCATATCTCATCCCACGAATTGAGTACTCGCGACAAGACCAAGTGTCCCGTCTTCGCGCGAGCTTAATGTCTTGGTCCCCCCGCTTAGCTCGAGTAAATCACGCGCGGGATTTTAATTAACCGTGTCATGTGCTCGAATAGCCAATATAGATGCTTTTGTAACATCGTGCACGCATGTCGCATCACTCATAATCACCAGCTCCAATGCCCACATCCATGATCCGCGAACCCCTGCCGACACCGGTCTACAACCTCGCAGATATGCAAATGTCGCTGCGATCTTATTGCAAGATTTCCATTTGACAATACTCAAACGGACACTTTACAATTCATTCAAATTAGAAGCTTGAATACCTAATATATTTTTTTAAGTAATTAAGATAAGAAAAAGTAATTTGAAATTATTTGTAAGTAAAAAAAAAACAACATTTCGTTGTTCATTTTTATTCCAGCATCAAAGTATTTGTGTTTTATATATATATTAAATAATTTAAGTTGTTTATATTTTCGGTTTTTTTAAGAAGTTAAATTTCAAAAATTATAAACCAATAATTTTTTACTATATAATAGTTATTATTTCTCAGTAAACGATAGCGTTAAACATATTTTGCAAAAAAAAAAAAAAACAATTGGCTCTTCTAATGTCAAGTCTATTAGTACGGACATTGTAAAATCATTTCAAATATTAATGTTTTCGCAAAAATATTGTTTAGACATATTTTAACAATTTCAAAATATGACTACAAAAAGATTCTGAAATGTTCATAAAATGACAAACAACATTTTTGTCTTCTTTCACTTTTGTTTTTCCGTATTTTTTAACACATTTAATTTTATATTTGTACTTCTTTTACTCGTACTGCTTAACCATTTTATATTTCATTAATTTGTTTAAGTTGATTGATAAAAACAAGGTATTAATACATTTTCAATGCCTTCAACTTGGTTTTAATGGTAAAAAGTGTGCAAAAAAAGCTTCGATGCAAGAGAATTTGTTTGACTTTATTTATTGTAATGAAGAAGAAATGGTAACATAAAACTTATTATGTATATTAATAAATATAAATTTGAATGTTGATAATTAGCAGATGTGAGTGTGAAATCATTAATCTTTCAATCGTTTATTTCAGACACTGTTACCGACATAAAGCAAGAGCAGAGGAAGATTGCATCCAACTCGTTTGTCAGTACACCGGCTGTAACTTCCGCACAAAAAGAAGCGCTCATCTAAAACGACATATGCGCCTACACACTGGCATTAAAGCTTACAAATGCCGTCACTGCAACTACGCGAGCAACAACCTGGTGAGAATTTAATTTCCCTCTCGTTGACAGCTTAATGATTTTCTGACATTTTTATCACCTTTCATTTTGGGACGGTAGTGATGGTCATCAGCGGATACCTTTTGGAAATACCAAACCTTACTTGTTATGGACAAAGAGCGAAAAAAAAACTTATTTATAGCATCGCAACATATTTGCATGACAGTTTGCAAAAGATTTGCATAAAATTTTGCAGAATATTTAGATAAAATATTTTTTAATAATTTAATGCAATTTTTTAAAATATTTCCATTAAATTTAGATATTTTTTTACAAATTTTATGTCATTTTTTGAAGCCAATTTTGATTGTTAGTCTACAGTATTTTGTTGTAACGCCATCTATAGAAAATCATTTGGATTGTAGATTTGAAAGTCAGACGAAGAAAAGATAAGGAGTCGCGGCGGTCTTTCATAATGAAGTGCGTTGAATAGTTATAGAAACTGAATACAGGATGGCATTTACATTTATCATGAGTTCGATATGGTTGGATTGGACGAGCATCAATATCTATTATCAAGTCAAAGTCGCCTTTGCCGGGTCGTAAATCAACAATCAAAGCAATAACACAAGCAGCTCGTGTTCGACCGGGAGAATAAAAGAAAGCTAGAGGAATTATCACCGCTCGCACTGGTCCCTCGTAAATCTCGCATCGAAGCGCGTTGATTAAACTTATCAGTGGGCCTCTTTCGGGGTCGCGCGAAAAAAGCCGCCGGGACCTACCGCGCGCCTGATTGGCGGCGCTGCGGTCGGCGCTTGGCTCGCGGACACAGAGGGCGCTCGTTTTTCGCTCTGCCACGACGTTGCAGTGTAAATTAAGCTAGGTACACCTTAATGTTTCGGCCGCCGCCGGAACGCGATAAGATAACGAGTTAATTGTGCTCACTGGTTGCCCACACGCACGCACGCCCAGTCATACCGCGCGACCGGTATGCTAATGCTCTTTGAAGCTTTAGTTTTAGGATGCGACTCGCATACGTGTCGTTTGATAGCAACACGTAAACCCATCCCAGCGGTTCTCATCGTCAGCTTCCCATCATTATTTACGAATTCACTTTTGCACATCACATTCCCAACATCCTCTTTTCCTAATCTTGTGTTTTTATATTTGAAACGCAACTATGAAAGAAAAAGAGACACTCAAGTTATACTGAAAAAAGTATAATTTGATGAAAAGAGAAAAATTTTTGTTAAAAATATACTTTTGTTGAATGTGTGAAGTAAAGAAGCTATGTGAGTTCATATTTAATAGTAAAATGCAATTCAGAAGTTCGGGAAGATGAAAGCTTTCATCGGCTAAGGATTCATGACCTAAACGATGGCGGTAGTGCCATCGTTTCATCTGCTGGGACCACCACATTGGTGATTCCCTCCAATTATGGAGAACCAGGGCCCACTCCGGAATGGCCACTTATGTCACTGCAGCAGACGAGCTTGTCTTATAAACTGAGAAATCAAAACGATTACGCCCGGCAAAAGAATCAAACAAAACGCTGACAAATCCAATTAAGAAAAGCCCTTCATCTCTCTACTCCTATCTCTTTCTTATACTTGATATACCCCTTTAAAAAACGAAAGATAAAAAAAATGTGAACTGCGAAATTAGTTTTCGTTTCAAAAAATCAAAAACGATCAAAAAGTAACATGGGAAAGAAACTTTTGCAAATAAAAAGCTTGGCGATAGAGTCGGTCGGCTTAAAAATAATTAAAAATTCTGCTTCAAATGACAATGTATTTTTCAAATATAATTATTTGTTTGATAGCTAAATATTATATTCCACAAAGAACAAAATAATTGCCACTTAGCCATCAACAGCTTGTATAATTTTTCATGAAGGAACAGAGTTTATGACTGCGATCGGCTACTTAGCCAGTGAGTGTTTTAACAGCTCTAGTCGACGTGAGGTTTAAAATTTAGAGAGACCGACACGCCGAACAACGGTCTCCGTTAAACCGTTTGTTCTCGCTCTATCTCATTTTGCGCTGCTCGAGCCAGCGTTCCTTTACGCTTCGGCTACCTTTGACCGCGACAAATGTTCACCTAACAGTTTACGCCGATGATCTAATGAAAGCACACTTCTGTAAACAACCCAGCTGCATGCCTCGAAGCAAAACCATTTAAATCAACTAATTCATTCGATTTGAAAATCCATTACCCTCAAGTAGTGCAGCGCATTAAAACAGAATCTCTTTTTTAGAATAACAATTCAATTGAATTTTTAACAGTTATCCATTTTTCAAGTTAATTTTACGAAAAATTGTTTAAACAAACAATTCTTCAATACAAAACTTTTGAATGACAATTTTTAAACAAAATTTGTTTTTATTTTTACAGGAGAATTTGCGGAAACACGTTCTGTCTACGACTTTGCACGCAGGAAAAACTATGTACGAGTGTGAATTGTGCGTTGCAAATAATTTAGAACCATTTTGCACGAATTTCGTGAAAGAACTGCGAGCACATCTTATTAATGCACACCCCACGGAATTCCGAACGCCGGATCTAGTCAGCGAATACCTTTTGAGACTCTTTGACCCCAGTTATGAAACGTCTGCGAGTTAAAAGATACTTAATATCAAAATAATGCGACAGTGCACACTAATGTGCAGCATCCGCGGTGGTTTATGACGCAGACTCAAGAACTTTATGAATCATCGAACATTACCAATTACCATAATTGTGTGGTAAATTATAATAGCAGAAATAATTTTTTTTTCCTATCGCGAGCTCTGTTCGAAAGAGTGAACACTTTCAATGAAAACAAGAACCATAACTCCAAACAAAAATAAATATTCATTTTTTGTTTTCAAAAGCGTTTTACTTCTTCGAAGTAAGAGAGAACAAATTAAAATAAATTGTGAGCTACTATTCAGTGCTTGTACATAGTTGTATAGAAACATACTATAATGAATCATTATTGTTATATGTTGAAAAACAAACAATAATAGAGTTAAACTGGTCCAAATAGCGCTAATTATTGTATTTGAAATTAAAATGAAATTGAAAAAGATTGTCAATTTTACATTCTTGTAATTGTATAATTTTGTAAATCAATGGACAATATGATGAATAAAATGACTACTTGAAAACCGAATTCTTTAGGGTGCTTGAGGATAAGTAAATTTTCGGATTCCGTTTTTTTTATTATTTCTCATCTCTTCTCTCATTTTCAAAAGAAGTAGCCACTTGTGACTGGTTCCATAATTGAATGCCCGGATGACAAACTGATATTGCAAGGTGGCGGGATACAGTAATTATAGCTAATCGAAATATAAATATCGCGATTGCCGGACAAATGGCTTTTGAAGGCATAACAAATATAGCTGAGATTATAATAAATTATAATAATACGTCCCGGCATAGCAGTATAAATTGCAGGATACTTTTCCGTGCTGTGGAATGTCCAGCTATGGTTCCCGGCCAATCACGTCGACGCAGTCGCGCCAAGAATGATTGCGACTCTTTTCCCATGCATGGCAGTTAGTCTCCGCCGGCTGTCGCACATTTATCGAGAGAGACTAGATACGCGCCGCGACTAGTTCGCGCTCTCGCGCCTCTTGCAAAAGGATCTCTCGCAGCTGCTAACCGCGGCAGGAAGTTATTAACACGCTCGCGTGACTTCGCACCCACTCTCGAAACAAATTTCATTCATTCGCTCAACCTTTCTCTCTCATTCTTCTGCACAAAAATTTCACAAAAGAAAAATTTCATCCGCATTTTTGATTATCAAAAGAGAACAAAAAAAGGTTGGATAAGGTATTGAACGATAAACTAAGATCACTGTCGGTTCACTGCGGATTTCAAAAACTGGACAGATTTCTTTGGAGAGAGAGATAAAAATGCACGGCTGCAATAAACGTCTAAATTACAAACAAAAAAGGAAACAAAAATAAATTGTCTTGAACGTTTGGAGAGAAAATATCTCTGCCCTTAAAATAGCAGATATTCGGATCGTAAGATGCTGATATTTACGGGACTCTCTATCTAAATAAACAAACGCAATGGACGGTTTGAACGTTCAAGGTCACCCAGCCGCATCACGCGCACAAAAACAGAAATGCCTTATGTAAATTTGCTAAAACTCGATTCTTGTTAATCGAGCTGAGCATCACATCGATGCAAAATTTATGACGTTTCTCGACTGCCTCACTCCGAGAGAGTATCTCGATATTTTCGATCGGGCGCGTATTATCAGAGCCTCGTGTATGCGCGCAGGTGTCGTAAAGTTCGTTCGGACCAAGGGAAAGGACGTCGCGTCAAGCGCTGAGTATAATTTATCGGCTAATTAACAAGCGTGTCCTTCATTACGGTGACCGCGCGACGTTATTTCGGCAGGCTGAATTTATTTACGGTTCGGGGCTGTGGCGCCCATCCCATTCTCGACCCATAATGATCTGCACCGATCGTCGCCCCGATTCGCGCTTGGAATTTGGTCCAACAAAGCGAACCGGACCCGATATATTTCGGCCCGTGAGAATACCCTATCGATCGCTCTTGAAATTATTGACGCGAGGGCTGAATCGCGTGCGTGTGAAATATTCTCACCTTACCATACTTTTCGGGGCCCCAGTTGTAGAGAGAACAAAAACCAAAAAACGAAACACAATCGACCGATTTATGAGCCCGATCTCTGAGCCTTTTGTTTATCACTTAAAACTTACATTCCCTCTTATCGGTTTGTCCTTAGAAAAGAGTTGACCATTATTTCAAAGAAAAAAAAAAGATCTTTCTTATGCCACCAGATAATGAATCTTAATATGGCGTATTGATTTTATTAAGTTGTACCAATAATTTTGCTGAGCATATATTTATTTACAGGTTGTCCATTGACTGTCGAAAAAATTTTCCTTATTTTTTTCCTGAGTGTAACAATTTTTTCCCACATAATTAATATCCTACAAAAAACTACAAAATATATACATTTTTCATATTTAAACGCTTATAAAAATATGCATTCTTTGTATCTTCCAGTGCCCAAACAAGTTTTTCCCGCATATATAAAAATCCATGACATTCTTGCATGCTCAAGGACAAACAATTCCTGCATAATTACAAGTTTTCCCGAAATTCATGGACCCTGAGCACCCTGAAATGATATCTTTGAGAAATCTAAGATCGTTATGGGCGGGGAGGAGGCCAGCTCTTTTCGTCACTACGAGAAATCATCGAATCAGTAAGTGGCCGGTGAAATGCAACGTGCTCTCAGAGGAATAAATCGAACTGATAAAGTTCGAGAGTAAATTGCAAGATGCTTAGCGTGTATTAGCGCGTGAACCAGGTGTCACATCGTGCGAAAAAAGTTCCAGCAAAAGACTCAACAAGTCGGTAAGTCACCGAATTTCGTCCCATTTTAAGCATCAATTGTTATTAATGAAATATAAAAATAATCAAATCCGTTCTAATATATATCCGTACTATTAATATGTTAGAGAGTTAAGAGCAGGCTTTGCTTATACTAATTCTTACGAAGTCGAACAATAGTTGTAAGATAGTCGAAAATTTATGTTTGTTCCATTATTTAAACAAAAAATTGACAAAATAATGTATTGGTCTTATCTTTATAAATAAAAAAAGTCTAAAGAAATAATACTGTTCTATCGAAATGGAACATTTTTTAATTATCGAGTTTGTTATTTTCGAAAATTTGGTTCATTGTTTTAGAATTTTAACCGTTTCAAATTTGAAAAATTCGAATTCGAAAAAATATTTCAGCGTCGAGAAGGACCTTTTTGATCTTTATCAATTATAGGCTCATGAGTGCCGAATTTTTATTGATCTTTTATCCACTCTCTAAGATGTTTATTTTATTGTTATTTTATAAGAAAAATGCAGTGACGACAACCGACATTTCGTTTATACATCATTGCCATACTCGAGTCAGTTCGTTGTTGTCTTTTCACAATTACAGTCGATTCTACTCCAAATCTGTTTATGTTTTCATAATTCTTATTTTCCATCCGCAGTGTATATTTAATTTGAGAGGTTTTTATGCCTGTATACAGGCTTTTCCTCTCGGAAGAATTAATTTATCTATTTATTTCCTCCAAAAAATTGTTATTAACAACCTATCCCCAAAAACGAAATATAACGCTTGGTTTTTCCACTGTTCACTTACTATTCTGATGTCATTAGAAATGTTTTGGAATACCATAATTGTAATGCCTATAGTAAAATGACTCTCATTTCGAAGGTTTAATTTCTTTCAGGTACGTCTGGAAACAAAAAACATTTTGCTTCCAAACAATATTTTTTTAAAACGAACTAAACTGTGTCACTGAATATTTAAATTCCAAATGAGATTAAATATAGGTTTTACGAGCCAAGAGTCAATGTTGCTTTATATAAATCATGGAATTTTTTGTTATAATCTTCGAGAACTTGAACACTTCACTGTTTTTCTTTCTTGTTAATAGTTAATAGATTTTGTTAATCTAGTTAATCTAACGCTTGACACCTCATCAGCAATATCGTTGATGATTTTTGGTTGATATTTAATATCACTTGATGGATAGAAAAAAGTTTCAATGTTAAATCTTAAGAAAATCGCCATCAAGTCAGGTCTAATAAATAATCTATTTTCTTTTTATTTTCATCAGGAATAATTTAATCGAAAAAAAGCATTGCAGCAGCTTCCGAGCTCAAGCACCAAAGATCATTTGAAAAATGTTTCACCACTTCTTTTTGCACTGTACTATTTATGTTCGTGTAATTAAACAATAATTAAAAAATCAGTCAGTATTACGAGTTTCAAAATATGCTGAGTATACAGAAAAAATTTGTAATAGTAATTCGTTAGACCCATCCCACCACCTTTGTTTTATTTCTGTTCACTGATGCGTTTATCACGAAACTGATCTATTTCTTTTTCTTTGTAGATGTCGTTGAAGAAATTCGTTTAGAAATTCTTTGTTTTGAACCTAATATGATTTCGGAAACCCTCATCATATCAAACAACGTGTTAAATTTTCTCTTGATTTCTGCATCTTTATCATTCTTTGATTGATAGTCAACTCGATTCTGGGTCGTACGCCAATCTGCATAGTTTTTCAATTTTTACTTAAATTTTCTCATACATACAATACCACCTTTTGTCCAAAAAAACCAAAACTTTATCGATCAATAACTAGCACTTTGACGACCACAGATAGGTAGTCAAAAATAATAACTAAATTTCGACATTTGAACAGATTAGTATAAATTTATATGGCTGTTGAGAGCCGTCGAAAGACACAGTTTTGATTTTTAATGTTACCCATTTTAATTTTAATGTTCAGCGAACTCAAAAAAGCATCTCAAAATTGGTAAATTTAAACTTTGTTAAAATAAAAGGGACATCCTAGTCCATAAGCGCTCTGTTTTTTTTCACATTCAATATATAAAAATAACTGCAGTACTATAGGATTGGAAATTGAAATTGAAATTTGTCCTTTTTTTATAATTGGTTTTTTAGATCAAGTTGATATCTAAACCATCAACTGTAATTAACGGAACATCTGCATACAAATGGGAATGATTGCAAGGGATACATTGGCATGGCAAAAATGAAAGTTTTTATTGGAAAGATGGTGCCAATTAATTGTTAGATATCAGCAAGTGCACACGGATAAGAAACGGAGACGGAGGGGTCGTCCTTGGCGATCCAAAAGGGCTAGCGAGGAGGATTGATAGGCAGCGGGTTTAATGCCGTTTGTATGTAGCGGCGCGCGTAAGCGCCTTGCCTTACAGTAATTAGCTCAACAAACGCGCCACCCTGGCTCATCAATTTCTACCCCACGCTATCTCTCATCTCGCTCAGTCGCGTCTCTACGCGGCTCCTTATCTCGCTCGTCCCGCCGTATCTTGAATTAAACATTCGATGCCTCCTGTCTTGTCGGTGTACACTTCGCCGCTATGCAAATATGTAAATACCCAGCAAACAAGTATGGGTGAGCACGCCGCGACTCCCATATAGGTGTTATCCTCGACGAATTAAAGGACGCGCCGAAACCCAACGATCTCTACGCGAATTATTCCTGCACCGCGCGCACACACGATATCATATCGCTCTCACTCTCCGTATTACCAAGATATGCGACGATGCTTCGAAACTCAAAGTTGCTAAATACGCGACACACCCAAGTCAAATCAAATTGCTTCAATTCAAATAGAACCTCATTTTCTTTTATTCCAATCATCCAATCAACTTGTCTATTAATAGGAAAAATTTCTTTAACAAAATCTTTTACAGACAAAACGGTGTACTTTGTAATGAAAAAAATCTTTTAAACTCTCACTTAATCATTCTACAAGATTTAGTCTTCTCTCTACATTTAATGTCTTTATCTTGTCTTAAAGAACAAAGTGTTATACGTTATTTCACCATTTCTGAAATTCTTTGTTGAATTTAATAAATGGCAATTCAAAAATTATGATATATAGAGGTAAAAATAGGTTTATCGGACTACAATTAGAAAAAATCCAATCGTCCAACAATTTTTACATCATTAAGCATTTTTGACCATTTTATTTTGCAAAGGACTAGCTAAAATCTCAAACTTTTTGGATGCATCAAACAACTATGTATAAAATATAAATGCTAATGGTTGTCAACTATCTAATATTTTTCTTTATAATAAAGTTAACCCATTGCCGTTGACACCATTAGCGCCCCCAACGTAAGTACGTGTGAAAGCAAATACTATACTACAGCCATGCACGTCAACAAACTATCTCGAAAACGAAGTATTTTTGTGACATTAAAACAACCTTAATAAATTATTAAACAACTTGTCCAATTTTTAAAGTAGTTCTTTTTAATTAAAAATATAAAGGTTTTTAAACTATTAGCAATTTGTTTTATTCTTAAAATGAGCAACGATTAGTATTGAATGATTGTTTCCTTTTTCGCCCTTTAAGTGCAGTCTGCTTACTGGTCTTTATTGCTAGCCAATGATTGGCTCAGAATGTGGTTTAAATTTTTTTCTATAAGTTTTACATGTTTTTTGAAAGATGTTTGATTTGTTTTCTTTTTAGTTATTTTATTTGGTTCTCTCTTTTGGACGCTAGTATGCTCTATTTTGAATACCTGAATTACCAGGTGCAGTGCTAATGAATTTATCCTATAGGAAATTTCCACCTATGTATGTTTATCATTTCTAGCCGCCGCACAGTAGTCCGATCTTTCTCTTTGATCTCGATTTTTTTCTTGACGAAAAATTTTCTGCTGTTTGTATTTTCCAACAATTTAGCAACAGTTTTTTTGTCCTTCGAAATGGTCATCGTTACAGTTCTCTTTTGCTTTGTATTTACTTCCTGAAGTACCAGTTTAAATGTTTCCTCTGTTCTTTCAATTCTTGTGGTACAATTTTTTTTGTTTATACTTACAGTGCTGTAAGTATAGATCCAATTTTCTAAGAGAAACATAAATTTTGCAAATGTGTAAAAATTATAAATAAAAACACGCAATGGTTCTCAATAAGGATCGCACAAAAGAAGAAAAACTTGAACAAACAATCACTGTTAACGGAAGCCTTTTACCTACATAAAAAGGTAATAATAAGAGTGAAACTATAACGTCCTTTAAACATTGGTCCGTTCGATTTTACATTCACCAAATCCAACAGTGGTTGAATTTTGAAAGGTGGGTCTCGTAATCAGTAAATTTCCGATCACACAAAAGGTGCTCCAAAAGTCCTGGAACAGTGAAATTCCGTGAAAATCACATCTAATTAGAGAAAGAAAAAAAATACGTTCACGTCCATCTATTCCTAATAAGAATAATAATAATAAAATCCGGTATCTCACAGACAGATGCTGGATCAAGCCAAAGGTGCGTGTTATTCCCTGTATGATACAAAACTTGTGAAAACCGAAAACTTAACATTAAATGTGTACCAAGGTAAAGTTCAGAAAAATGTTCTAGTTTTAAGCTCGGTTCATCCTTCAGTTAACGTCGCAAGTGCCAGTAAAAAACTTCCAGAAACATTAGTTTATTTAAACTCAACGAAATTCGGTATTGACGTAGCTGATCAAATGGCCAGGTCGGTAACAACCATTGATTTGGCAGGAATCAATGTTTGAATTTTGTATACTTAGTGCACTGGCAAAAAAATTGCTTGTCGAGATTTCCTCTTCGAATTTGATGAAAAACTTCGCGAAGGATTGATGAAGCAGCAAAAACTAAAAAAAAACAAGGCTAAATAATCAAAAAGTCAAATTTGGAGATGCAATAAAAATAAAGCGTCTGATGTTTATAACTCGGTTAACAAATACGTCTGCGGACGATACATCTCTGCTGTCATCAAGACATACGTTTGTGGAAAGTGCGCTGAAAATCAGCAACTGATCTAATCCTCGTCTTTTATTAATATATTTTATGTTGCAATTAATATTATCATTTTATGTAATAATAAAATGAGATTTCAACGATAATAAGCGATAAATATTCATTATAAAGCGAATTGTGTGAGTACATGGGTTTTGTAACACCACAAGTTGGTCAATCATATATGAATACGTTACAATTTTAAAATTTAATGTAAAAAATATCAGTTTGCATAGGCATTTTTAACTTGTATGAGAGATACAAGAGATTACAATTTATTAATTTAATTCAATATCGTTATTATTTTATTTTATAAGACTAACAAAATGTTTATTTTCATGAACATTGCAAAGTTCCCATTTAATTAAATAATAAATTGTCATTTCAACAAACATGCACTGTAATTTTCAATTTGCTATGACCTTTTTCGTGAAAGAAACAATTTTTCACCTTTTTTTAATAAAATGCTGCGATTATTAAGAGACAAACATTTTTAGTGTAATATCCCTCCTCATCCTAAACATGTCCCTACGAAAACAAAACCACAAAAAGTTACCAGGAAGTCGAGTTCTTCAATATTTGGCCACAAATATGTTAAAAAATTTATTTTCATTTCTTCTGGTTTTCAATGAAAATAGTTGAGTTTTTAATTAAGTGAGTTGAATAATCCACGTTACAGTGAAAAGTCTAGGAATCGAGGATTAAATGCACTTTTGAAATGTAAGTATAATTATCTTGAATGTTATAGCATGCCGGGATTACTGAGATACGTTAAGTTCTTGCATCGAGACGCATTTGTCTTGCGGGCGCGTGTTTTAGCGCTGTCACCTGCTGGACGTTGACGATTTATTTGGCGGGACGCACTTCTTTAGAGATGTAGAGATGTTGGGGTTCGATTTGCACAAGGAAGGGGTTACAAGCGAACGTTATAAATGGCGGCCGAAAAAATCTACGGCTTTATGTCATCCTGCAAAACAATCGCACGACTTTGCTCGAAAAATATTATGCCACCCCCTGTTTTTTTATTTTATCTTTCGCGCTTGCCGCATGAGTTACTGACCTGTCCGACCAATAAAGTCAAATTTCTTTTACGAAATTGACCAACTGCCGCCAGTTCTGTTTTCTTGAAAAAAAAAAAAAAAAAAAAAAAATCAAACGAACAAACAAACACACAAAACAAATAAGTAAAAAATAGATATACTACAACGGTATCCATTATTTTTGTTTGTTTTTTCGGATATAAATTGTGCGTTTGATTTATGAAATGACTGTGGGAATAAGTATGAGGTGATTGAAAAGAATTTGGTGTCGGAATCTAGCTAAATGTGCGAGAAACGTTGAAAATCAACTCGCGTCGAAGGTGCCGGCAAATTTCGAATGCCAGCACGTCCCTTTTGTGTTCTTTATCGTCGTCCGGGAATGCTTGATAACATTTGATTTGTTTCAATCGTAAATATGAGGGAATGTGCAATATGGTCGGTACATGCGGCAAAAAGTAAGCAGGGGATATCGGGAGTACGGCCAAGACACACGCCCAGGCATGCAACCCAGCGCATCCGTCCAGCAGTAATCACTACCATTATCACGGAATAATTTTAATGTCATCACGTAACGCCTTGACAATGCCGCAAACTATTTACACTTCATTTTCAGTTATTAAATTGTTCCATGCCATAACCATTTTTATTTCATTGATTGTTGTTTTTATTTCTGAATTTATTTCATTTTGTTTTGTCTTATTTATTTGTTTTCAAAAGACTTGTTTCACATGGATGCAAAACGATCTTCTCCATCAGCATTTGTAATATGAAATGATCTTGTATATATTAATGTGTTATTCTGCACGAAATGTTATGTCGGATGCCAAAAGCTGGACGACACTGGAAATAAACCACGATGACGGGTGTCATAACTCTCGGCTAATTAGATAGATAAGATAATAGTTGACGTTAATCAAAATTTGCGCATCTTAATCAAACCGGACTGGAACACGTGTCCTCCGTGCGGGCCGAATATTTTTCATAAATCTCAAAAAGCAACCGAATTTATCATCGGCCGGAATAACGACAGTCAGCGCGCCAGTCAAACTCCGAAAATTCTCCGCAAATAAATCCTCGGCCTCGTCGTCTATTAATCACTTTAATGTGATATCTTCACACGGCGTCCTACATTCGACACAAGCAATATTAAAATTCGTCTCCGTACATTAATTCTCGTACGTGTAAAATTTCCTATTGCAGCTTTTAGCAAAAAGGAAGCCGACAAACGCATCCTTTCAGAGAGACCACAAGGACAGTTTTGTTAGGGGGAGAGAGCAAAAAAAAGTTGTTCGTCAGCCGCAAAAGTTTGGCGATAAAATTCATTTGCAAATGAAAAATTGACCGAGCTCGTACATTTTATAAACACCTCCTAGGGAATCAAAAAAGATGTTTGTTTGTATGTTTTGGATTCAATTTCTTATACACTCAAAGTGTATGAATTTGTTTGAGCAATAAATCTGAGGAGATGGAAAGAATATGCAAGAGAAAAATAAAAAAATTAACGAAATCGCCGAAACGCGACGTGGCTTGGTTCGAGAGCCGTATGCTCAAATATATAAATCTATCGTTTTTTAATGGCGATCCTTCTTGGGCCTGAAGAGAGCGGGACAGCAATGATTTAGAGGCATCGTTGCGTGTACGCCGCGATGAGGTCCCGAGTATCGGCCCTTCGTCCGATATTCCTTCGTGGTTGGTCTCGCTACGGATACGACTGCGATAGGGCCCATGTAGGTGGGGTCGTTTTCGGTCCGCTCAGGACCGTATTTGCCCATCCAAAATGCCCATACCTCTTCGTATGATTCTTTTCACTTTTATACGTATAATACATCAACTATATCAACTGAATCAACATTCTTCGATAAATCAATTCACTTTACCTTATAATCTTTTCTTTCCGAATTCAACATTCAATTCAAATTTTACTTTTTATATCTTACCTTTCACAACAAATCATACAATTTATTCAAATCGTGAACGTTTCCTCGCTCAATTTGCTCATTTCTTTTTCTGACTAGAAAAAAAATGGAATTGCCCATTGATTTTCCTTTCTAATGTACACTTTTATTTGATGGCTCCTCCTATACTTTTGTTTCTCCTGAACTACCCGATTTAAATGCATCGCAAAAAGTTGAATGTTTCTATCAAAATGCACGTTAACGTTAATTTTATTTGATACGATTCCTTTTTATACTTACAAAAATATCATTATCCGAGTTATTATTATTATTATTATTATTAACAATATTATCATCATTATCATTATTCTTATTTTGGACAAATATTTTGCTCAAGATGTAAATCTCTATCTCTGGATGAAAACAAATGTTTTGTGAATTTTGTCGAATATTTGTTGGTCGGTCCAAAAGTTTGATCAGACTACGATCAAGAGAGGAGAGTTGATTTGTGGCCGCAGGCCCCGGTATAGGTATAAGCTTTATAGACTGATCGAATGAAACAGACCGCCGCGCGGGCCCATAAACGTCATGTGAAACGACGTGGCCATAGCTCGTCGCACGGGATATGACGACTGAAACCCATGTTGGTTTTGGTCGCTCCTCAAGATGGATTTGCACGCCGCGTTCACAACGCGAGACGAGCAGTGCGTTTGCGGCTAGCCGCGCTGCAACTTATAGTTAAACTGCGAAAGTTTGGATTATTTATAGCCAGGGCGCACACGTTTACCCATTTTGCACGCTGATGCGTTTTATATATACAATATTCGCAAACTTCTTTCACCTTTTCGCTTTGCTACTCAAAACAAAATCTTCTTATCTTAAAATTCACTCCACTCATTTTGATGGAAACACTTTCAACATTCCATTTTATCACTCTCCTCTTTCATTTTTATCTTCCTGGTATTTATTTCTTTTAATCAAAAAATAATTAGAAAGAATCGAAATTGATTATCTATTTTTTATTAATTTATTTCTTTATTTTCCAATTCTGAGACCGAATAGCTGGTCTCAGCATATCTCAATGATTAGAAATAAAAATAGAATTGACTAACTAAAAATCAGACAATTGTGTCCATCTTTAAGACCATTTAACTCCGGAGTTATCAGACTGAAATAATGAAATGGAGCTACGGGATTCGTAGAATTTGAAATAATTCATTAATCCTAAACTACACATATGGAACCACGGGACACCCAGACAAAAATTGTCTTTTATGATTTCTTTCAAAATAGCAACTAACTAAACTTTAGTTGATAAGTATTTTAAAAAACAATTACATTGAAAGTTATAAATATTCAGACGCCGAGTTCTCTAACGAATCTAATGATACACATAAATATATGTTTTGCTAATAAAAAATGGTCATTAGCGATCAACATATTTTGCTCGAATTGAACCCGTATTTTTGGGTCAACATGATTTTGAGATATATGTATAGTTATATACTATTTATAAATAAAAACTATTTATTGGTAAAATAAAAAAATACTATGATAGTTAAATACAACTAAATTTGTTTTCAAAATTGTTAAAATTCGATAAGTACTGATCATTTTTACTCCATTTTTCTTTAGTTTAACCCCGCCACACACTCACCAAAGAAAATCAACATTCTTAACTTGTATTTAAAAAATGCACAATTAAATACTTATTACTCCATTATACTTAATGAAAAAAACCAAAAATTTCACATTTCACAGGGGAGATATTTTTCCACTTGGTATAGTATAAATTTCGTGGTATTTTCGTGATACAGCGTTAAAAACTATTCTAAGTTTAAATCAGAAAAATGTTAATGTTTTTTTTTCAAATTGTAATATTGTTAAATGATAAAAATATAAATAAAATAAAATGTCACGAAAATTGGAGGGAAAATTATTGAAAAGTGAAATGTGTGTGGGTGATGCTGAGTCCTAAATCAACACATTGTTTGAGATATGTATTGGTGGTTGAGCATCGGTGCTGCCGAGAGTTGGGGAGGACGCGGCGCATTGCGATGATATCTCGTTCGAGCGAGTTTACGTATAGAAATGCACGTATTGCGGCGCGCTCGCTTGAACGAGAGCTAAACTAACTGCGCGAGTGAGAGACTCTCGGCTTCTGGTATCGCACTGCAAATCGTCCCCTGAATCCTTGGCGCATACATTAGCAAGCCGAAGCCTCGGCGTCATCAGGAGCCGCCAGAACCTGGCATCGCCTCGAGCTCGCCGATCTTCGCCATCTGATTCGCCGCTTTATATACTTTACCCCGAGGACCAACCTCGACTTTCCTCCCTCCTTCCATTTCGATCACCGTCCCCTGGGCCCCGACTCGATAGACGCGACGCGATGCGTCGATCAGATTCCCCGAACTCGCCGCACTTTTTTTTCTTTCATCTCCTCTTCTGTTATTCTTCTTTTTATTTTGCGTACTTTACTTATTCTTCGTCCACGAACCCCGACTTCTTGGGTTCACCGCTTTTCAAAACCAAGTCCCCAACTTTTGGTGCATCCAAAGTCAACAATCAGCTTATTCAAAACTTGAAAACAGATGAATAATAAATTGTAATTGAGACAATATGATTATAACTGATCAGAAAAGTTAAAGTAGTTGAGCTTAATCGGGATGATATTTGCCAGGGCATTTTATCTCGATGCATATAATTTTAATGAAAGAGCTTCGTTAGTTGGAATTCTGAAATCGGGGAGGGTATGTGATACACGTGGTGTTTCGTGACAAGCCGGTCACGACCGGGCACCGCCCGCCGTTGTCCGGCCCAAGGCAGGATCTTATTATCCTGGGCCGCGCGCGTAACCACGGGAACTGGCCTTATAAGGGACAGCGAGCTGGCGACGTCGTACACGTGAGTGGCCGAGGCTGCTTATACCTAAACCCGTGTACCTACATAGACCGGCGCAAAAAGTTCATTTTATCCCTATTAACATCGAAGAACGGTCATTACAATGCGACCAGATAATGGGCCCCATTATATATCGCGCGTCCCAAGTAAAACTTTGGATATTCATCGGGTCCAGCGCGACCTCTCTTCAACAAATAAAATCAATCGAATGGAAAAAAAGAACGCGAAAATGGCAAACCTTTTTTTTCTGTTTTATCTCAGAAACAAAAAAAAAAGGAAGAAAATGCGAGTTGCGATTCATCGAGTCTTAAATTAAGACACCGCACTTTTGTTCGGAGAGTTGTGATGCAAATTCCTCGCGCGCGCACACACATTGTTCCGTCATATTTGCATCGAAAAGTCATAGGCAATAAATAAAGGCTCGGGCACGCATTGACCTTGAACCGGCGCTCAACTACCATCGGCATACACGCCGGTTCAACATGGGCGTTAATCTTCGCAGGGTCACGCCGTGCAGATTATCTGCGGCATTTCCTTTCTTCGGTTTGTTCGCGTACATTAGAGGCCGCTCAGTAGCACCGATGATTGTCCGACGGCTTCCATATGACGCACAGTCGAGATCTCGAGAGATCAACAGAGATCTCTGGGAGCGTGCTCGTCCCAGCCGCGTCGTTACCTTATGCTAATCGACGTTTCTACGCACCTGTCTACGATCCAGACTGTTTTCGCTCATTAATTTTAATCTGATGATTTCTGCTAAATGTTGTCTCTTTATTAAATGAGGCTTTATGTAAGCTCATTATATGACTCTTATTTTCTACTACAATCATTTTAATTCACCAAATTCGTCTATCGAGACGCTTATCCAGAGTTCACCTTTAAACTTGATTAAAATATTTTTCATTTTAACCTTAAACTAAACCATATAGATCTGACAGACGCAAACAATATTTAATTAGATAAATGAGTAAATATATTTCCTGCAGCAAATCACTGTAATGCATTTCTTCTTAAAGAACACGCCTTTCCCTTTGCAAACTACTATTACAAAATTTAATATTATTCGTATTGCAGTTATTTCTTTATTCATTTGATTTTGTACCAAATGAATGTTTCATAAAAAACACAAGTCGAGTTATATTTCAACCATTGGTTAGATGAGGTTTAATGTAGCAAATTTGTTTTGAATTTCTTGGTTTTAAAATTATAAATAATAATTATTGGACACTGTCGATGGAAGGTAACGATGAAGGAATTTTGTGCATGTTGGAAAACCGGTAGCAGAGAGTTGGGCAGGGTATTGCGTTGCAGCAAGTGACACACTCGAGTGGGACAAGGCGAGGCCAGGGTACATACAGGCCAGTTGCGAAGACAAGAGATTATTTTTGTTTTCTAGTGAAATTTATTTGGACGCAGGCTTACTTTGCATAAGTCAGGTGTACCGTTGTGTGAGTGGAGACAGGGCAATATAAATCCTGGCGGTGCGAGAGCCGAGCGACCGAGCAACAAGGACGCACAAGATGCATACCCAGTACCCAGTGACCACCACCACTTTGTGGACCCTTCCTTTTTTTCGTTCCACTCGTTCCTTGCGAGTTGCTACACCCTGCTCTGCATATAATGCAACGTGCCACTGGTTTACCTCCAACCTGCTGCGCATACGTATATATAAATACATGTCCTTCCATGCGAATGCTGATGACCCAAGGATTATTATCGAGTCACGCCGATTGCCGGTGTACACGACCAGACCCAATCGTCAAATCCTAATTTGTATTCTTATACTTTAGATATACAAACAGCTCCCATCTACAACCGTGTCAGGTCTTCATGACCAGCTTAATTTCAATCAAACATTCCAATTCGAACGTTATGAAACGACAGATTCTCCATCATGAGATGCAAATTCAAATTAAAGATAGTCAATATTGCTTTCTTATGTATGAAATAAAAGTTAAACTATATGACTCTAGTCATTTGTCCAGTATGAAACAACTTAGCTGCTTATTTCATTTCAAAGATGAGACAATGGCATTGCGAATGATTTTTTTAAATTAGTCACCGGGCAGGAATTATTGCAACCGCGGGGTTAATAATTTAGCTGACAGTTATGCAATAATTTAGTTGAGAGGAACTCGGGGTCCGTGGTATTGTCCAGGCAGGGGCGCCAAAATGGAAGACGCACGCGGGAGAGAGGAGTTGGCAGAGCACACTGGGCTGTATTTATTCGCTTGGTGACAAAGCACCTGCTGTCCCAACGTGGCTTGCTCGCCTTCTTCTACCTGCTTCCTTTTTGGTATTCTTGCAGCCTTTATCGTTCCAGGTTCGCCGCGCGTTTCGATATGGAACCTGGTTCCCATTGTTCTTTCGCTCCTTCATCTCGTACTCATTCCTTCTCCCTCTTTTTCCTCTTATACCCTCTTACCAATTTTTTCCATTCGATTTCCTATACACACACCTTAAGGCTAAGCACCACCAGTTAACTCTCTTCCGTCTGAAATTAATGTCCGTATTTACCGTCATTTACGAATTTCCTCTTCAATTGATATCTTTTTATTGTATTTTTTTTTTAATTTTGCAATAATATGTCTCGATTTAAAAAATACTTTTTTGATAGTTCAAAAAATTATTCTCCTCCTCATCCCATCTTGTTTCATTTTTGTATTCAAGTCTCTAAATGTCAGTCTTATTTAAGATCTTATAAAATGATCTTATAATGATTTCATGTTTTTAACGCGAAAAAATTTGACAAACAAAAATTTAGAGTGTTTGTGGCTCCATCTCTTGATATACATCTCAACCAAGAATCGTGTGCTGGAGGATGACAAGGGCGGATTTGTAGAGTCATTTTCAACGATAGATAACACAACTGATTCGGTCGCTTTGTTGCCTACTTTGTTGCATCCATAAAAATAAATGAATAAACTTAATTAAAAAGATATAAATACAATAAGAAAATTTGCGTTGAAAGAGAAAAGACGTGGAGAGTGAGTGATGGTCAATGAAAAGTTGCAAAAACGCAGCTAGAATGATAAACCGCAATTAATCATGCGATTAATCCGCTTAATCAAAGGATCAAAGAAACAAGGATAAATCATATTTCGGGGAATCAAATACTTTTATGACTTTAAAACATGCGCATGACAAGTATGATAAACGCAAAAGACCGAGCGTGATAATTCCCTAGAACACTATAAATCAAGCATGTTGCTCAGAATGTGAAGCAGTCGCTGGTAAATCGAAGAGTGTGGCGAATCTCGAGAGAAATTCTTTTTTTCAAAGACACCTTGAAGCGCTCCATCTCTAGCAGTCGGTGCTTTACCATCTCACACTTTTTAACGATGATTATTATATATATATATTTTTTTTTTTTCAAAGTTTATTTCTTCATCTTTTATTAATAATTAACAAAATGTTCAGCTGAAAATGTGAAAAACCTTTTATTGATAGTTGTGTAATGCGGTGTAAGATAAACCGCGGCAAGTTGTCAATGTATATGAGTTTCATTTATGGGATGAAAGAGAGGAAAAAAGGAACGTGTTCGTGCAGACATGTGGAACGAACAAGTGATGCGGGGACTCACGCGGCGCTCGAATCCGAACTCTCGGATGTTGATGAAGATAACGCCAAGTACCTATGAATTACGACACGAACCGAGCCGTAATAAATTCCAGTCAACATTCATTTTCGTACACGCAACTTTATGTCGTCCTTAGCCGGACTAAGCGCTTTCCGCTGGCGTCATTTAGTATCTCACTGATGCTCCTAATAGCCGCAGCCCTACGACTCAATGGACGCTCCCGGAAATTTACAGCTGTATCGCGATATCCATCGCGAGTACGCGCGGCATCTTTCTTATTTCTGTCTCGTCCACTTGAAATTCTAGATGCCCTCGCGGTAGCGACACTTGTCTGCGAATTATTCATTTTTTATTACTCATTTCTCTTTGACCTTTCCTCTCTCTCTCTCTCTCTTACTATTCTGGTCTATTTTTTTAAATCTAACTTTTTGATACACGAAATGCTTTACATAAAGATTGTTTCAAAAATAAAGATTTTAAAATTTTAATTCTAAACTGTTAACACATTATATCTTAAAATTTCTCAAAACACACCTTATAAAACTTATAAAATAAACATTTACAGCGAAAAATGAACATGAGATAGTAATATAATTAAAATTTGGCATTAATAATTAAATTGTGATAAGTAATTAAATTAAATAACAATACATTTGATTGTTTAAAAGTTATTTACAATAATTTAAAATCATTTTTATTGCTGTTATAATTGTGGTCACAATTTTCTGGTGTTTTTAAAATTACTTTAGACTTTTACCGTAGACTGTATGAGCGAAATGACTTTTTCTATGAGTTGAAGAAAATCACGACAGCAAACATGTGGCAATTTGTGAAATCAAATAAGTTTTTCATGATGATTTTGATTCAATTAGTTATATTGTATGATTAAAAACTTTATTTATGTAAAATTTTAAAAGAATTTAACATTACTATTGAGGTAGCCATCAAGTGGTGATTATTTCATAAAATATATGAAACTTAATAAAATTATGTGCTAATGAAAATTTTACTTCAGTCATTTTCTTTACCCAAATATCAAATTATTTCATTTTAAATTGACGATTTTCTTTAGTGACTATTTGGTGTATTTATTTGAATAAAATTTTGTTTTGAAATAAAATGAAGAAAATGTGATATGGTAATAATTGCAATTGATTCAATTTTTCTGCGAAAAACGTTGTTAAGTGCGACGACAAACATCGTGTAAGTCATTGCAATATGATAAAAATCCGTACTGACGCACTTGGTGGGTAAACGCGTTGGTGCGCGACGCGACAAAAAAAACTATTTGCCATACTTAATTCAACAATCTAAGAGGTACTTTGCGACTCCTCGCATAATCAAGTTCGAATATTAACCACGCCAGTTTTACGACTGTTAAATGTTGCTAAATTATTGGCCGCATAATTCGTACGTGTGCGAGCAAATGTTATTACCTTTATATACCTGTAAAAATAATTAAGACTCGTTTGTTCTAAAAATAATTGGTATTTTTGCAATAAAAAAGCACTACTCCTCTTATCTCAAGAAATGAAACATGAACTTGTTTCTTCGTACGCGACTCTGAGCTAAAATCGTGCCTAACTAAGTTTCATTAAATTTATTCAAATATATCCCAACAAGGCTTTTCAATCCGTTCATCATTTTTTTCAAAAAGTTGAAGTTAATAAATTAGTTATAAAAAAAATGTTATAGTTGAAATAAAGATTTGCTCGTCGAATAAGTTTGAATTAAAAGAGACGCGCGCGAGAGGCCGAAGAGTCGAAATTCCAGCGATCGGACGCGCGTTATTTGTTTTGTGGCTGCGGTCGTTTGGTCTTCGGAAGTTTCGCAAAAACGTTTCTCGTTTGAAAAGATCTGCCCGTGGCTCTAATTGGATTTCGCTATCGAGTCGAATCGGTCGCATTTCCACGGAATCGTGAACCCGAGAACCGCGCAACTTGCAAGTGCCATACGGCGATGAAAAGCGCGGCCCGAATGTAGATACTGCCGATAATGAAAAAGAGCACGGCCATCCGTATTTAATTGGGCTTCCTGGAACTGGCCGCTGATCAGCAGAGGGATGCAAATCTCGCGATCACACAAGCCAATCGGTGTACCAAATTCCCCGGGTCGCAAATTGTTTATCCCTTTATATTGTTCTTGAAACCATATCTTTTTATCCCTCTTCAAGCGAAATATACATATATATAAAATCAATTAAACTAACTAACGAATAAAATTGGACGGATAAAAATTCAAATGAGCAAAAATTGTAATTAAAACTGGTGTAATTAGCTCATGATGAAAAAGACAGTTTACGATTGGCGAACAACAACTCGGATCTAAACGTGAGAACCGAACGAGTCGCGGCCTCGGGTGGGTAGAAGTTAAACAAGGTGATACGTCCGACCGAAGGATCATATCATATCCCGGCGATGCGCGCTCCACCTTGTCGGGGCTCATATAATTGCTGGCATCCATAACACTGATATATTTATGGCATTAACTTGCCTCTTTCTTATAGCCGCGTTTGCCCCGCGCCTCCCCTCCCCTGCTTCTCTCACTTCTTATATTAATATACATATACAATATAAATTACTATTATATCACTCAAAGGTTCAAGCTATTTATTGCCTCAGCTCTTATAATTGATGCCTACGTTATTAATCCAGAGTAAATATAATAGAGGTTCCATCGCGCAAAAGCTTATTTACGACTACTCTCTGCTGCACTCGATAATTTTATTTAACGAATTATAAATCGTCAGGGCGCAAAAATTGAGATGTGCCATATTTTCCAACCGCAATAAGACTTTTCAAGACCCCTCCTAGAATTAAAAAAAATAATAATAAAAACAGAAAGTGTTTATACAAGACCGGCTGTGGAGAGTTTTTATATCGCCAATTTGTTGTGCGCACCATCTGAAAGAGCTCGAGGTTTAATTCCAAAGTGGTCGCAACAATCCACATTTGTATTTATACATCCTCGCATCCGTCACGCGACCACAAGTGAAAATAATCTGTTAAAAAGAGCCCGTTCTCGTCGGGCAATATATCCAGCTTACTCCCCGCTGTCGTGACGTTTCGATCACTGGCTACCAAAACCTTGTCCCTCTCTTTCTCTTCTTGTTCTTCTTCATCTTCATCATCGTCAACATTCTGACTTTTTTTTTGTTTTTTTTTTTTGTTACTCAAAGAGTACTTTCATATACATCAATATCGAACTCAGTGGCACTCATTTATAAAACTTTAATTGCAGCCTCTCTCGCGTGGGCCAATTTTGTCGGATCTACTTTATCAAATAAAGTACTCCCTTTTCAATATAATTTTGAGAAAAAAAATGCATGAAAATGAAACTTGTGCTATTTTGTACTTTTTGAGTAATTTCGAGAACAGTGAGTTTTTATAAGGGAGGAAGAAGTTTGAATATATGTTGGGAAGATATTTGAACGACCTGGTGCGATGTAAAAGTATAACTCAGGTACACGTAGCAACGGACACCATAAACCTCGATAGCAGAGGTATAAAGTGCCGGATTTACGGTGCTGATATGGAGTCCTGTTCTGGTGTCTTGTTGGTCATCCGGTGTAGATTGGCTCATCAGCGGTGAAGTACGCCTTTATATCTGCACGCTCGAAGCCAGTGCCACGTGTTGACAAAAGAATCCTTATCTCGCGCTAATCCCAAATTCGTTCCTGCGAGAGGTGTTGTTCGATACCATTTGAGGACCTCCAATAACCTACCGACGTCATCTAGATACGACATCTGTCAAGCTCGCGCCTACGCATCCACAACGGCCGATAACGAGAGCAAACTTCTTTACAGGTGTGTCTCAATAACTTAGAGCGACAATCGCTGACACCAAACTACAAAACTAACTATCCTCTTTTCCAACTTTATGTGGAAATGAAAGATCTTAAGCAAATTCCCAATGAAAAATCCATGTACCTTGGATATATTAGAAGAAATGAAAATGAAAGAGTATTTTTTTTTTTTTCGCGATAGAAGAGAATGTGACCACTAGATCAATTTAATTTAGTCCGGAAGTATATTCCCTTGATCAAAATATGTCAGCTGTGAAAAAAAGAAAAGCAAAAAAACAAAGTTTGCAAAGCCATCATTCATTGAAGCACCCTTGTCATAAGGTAAGAAGTTTTGTCGGGGGACGAACGTAGCCTTTGATCAATTAAATCATGGGCTCTTTGGTCACAGATTCGTTTGCATCTTGGGAATACAAAGTCTGGCAAGAGAATAGTGATAAATAGCAAGTGGCGAATGCGGATCGAGTGCCGACACTCGCCCTCGCTCATCATTAGCGACGTTTGTCGAGAGACTACTCTATCAATCGTGTCAGAAGTCGAGGACGCTCGCCTTTCCCCAGGAGAAACGTTACCGTCGGCAGCGGTCAGTTGTGCAAGCCAAAGTCAAACTTTTCTCAAACTCATACAACCGGCTTAGAGGTTCATTGACCGCACTCGTATTTGAGAGACAGAGAATTAATATAAAGCTGCGAGTAGATCTCAAATTGTTGTTGTTGTTATTATGCGAGCTGTAAACAAGATCGGCCGTAACACGAACGCGCGCCGCATTAGGTGGAGTAGAGATTCTGAGAATGCATATAATTAAGCTTAGCGGGTCTCTCGCGTGTATGGATCGACACACGAATGCAAATATTGCTCGAAAGCCGTGTAAGAGGCCGGTGGTGGTTGTGGGCTCTGCCGAGTGATCTATGTATTGCTAACCCGGTCGACGTGTCTGTCTTTTGCTTACTTTATTATCGAGTCTCAAATGAGAATTTATGTGAACGTAAACGCTCGTGTCAGTGCAGCGTGTAGGTGGGGAGAAGACGAGACTCACCACCGCTGAGCGAGCATCTATCACCAGCGAGCAACTACCTGATCCAACGCGCCCTTTTCTCAACACGGCCAATCGATTGGCGATCACGCACCGTTTCTTTCATTTCACCGAAACACGCATCCGTAATGTTCCAACGTTCTAATGTACCACCCTCGAACTCTGCGTTCATTTGCTTCTTTGTTTTTTTTTCTGATACTCCAAATTGTTCCAAAACTCTTATCCACATTCAACAAAGTTGAATTGAACGTACAAAAAATCTTTTATACAAAATTTCATTTTAAATCATATGCAAATTTACATTGTATTGTTTCTGAAATGATTTATAGATTACGTGGAATAATATCTAATAATGTAATATGATAATTAATTATGAAAATATAACTACAATATTTAAATCAAACTATTTTACCTTTAAAAGAATTAGACGCTGCTAAACAGTGCGAACTAAACTCAATTGCAGTCAGTTGTAAATTGAACCCAAATTTCAAACTGGATTGTTTTGGGTTTAAAATGTCCATCCTTTAATATATGATATAGCGGAATGTAGCATAACCATCGCTGTCCAACGGGTTGTCATAATGTAGGGGATCTCGAAGACATCCCGATTGTTTTAAAGCTTTTTGTTTGTTTTTCTTTTTTACACTTACATCTTACCTAAAAAAAGAAATTTATTAAACTAACCTAAAATTATTTATTTATGAAAACAAATTATTGAATTTGAGCAAAAATTAAAACATTAACAATGTTGTTTACTTTCAAGATGTTGTTGTCTTTAATGGCTATAAGGAACAAAGAGATACTCCTCGTTACTTTCAAGATGTTTGGCACTGTTTACGTTTTGCTCTAAAAAAACAAACGCATCTAATGACGTGTCTCTTTGGTAGGTTTTGTATGATTAAATATATTATAACGTTTCAGAACCTAAATAAATCAATTTCGAACATTCAAACCGATTAATTTGTTTGTTTGTTTGTTTTTTTTTAACTCACAATTACCAAGATTTTTTCTTACATTATTAATACATAATCATAAATATAAAGACAAAGTTTAAATTGTAAACAAATTAATCAGCAAGCAATCTATAACATTGTGTAATAATGATTTTATAAGCAATCATAGATCTCCATTGTTTACTGTAACATTCTTCAAAAATAAACAACAATCAAAAATGGCATTGTTTACATTGAAAGATACATTTTAAAATTAAAAAATGCTAACATACGTTTAAAACTGCTATAGAAACCTTTTCTCACCTGTTTTGACAAATTTGCATTTTTCAAATGAATTCAACAACAAAACACATCAACTGACGATTTGAACATTTCAGATTAGTTTCGTATTTTCCCGGCACATTGTCAACAAACAATTCACACTCTCTCATTGGCCAAAAGTAAGCTACAATTTTTCTTATCGTTTGGACAACAGTCGCAGCCAATCAGTGCGCGTCGTTGCCAAGTCTCGGTACGCTCTCACAATTACAATTTACAAATTATTATAAATATAAACTGCTAACAAAAAACTATTCGAACTGTGTGGTGATTGTGAGTGTCAGTGTGATCGTCGTACGATCTGCAAAGCGGGTGGATGAGTTTGCCGTTCGAGTCCGCGCCATACCTGTGGGAAAGCTCGGTTTCGATTAACATAACCTCATTCGTGCACTGATTTAGCGGGAAACAAACAAGCCCTGCGAGGCCGGCGTCTTGTTGTCGTTCTCGAGTATTGTTTTCTAATCTAAATCGTGGCTTGAATTGGTGATTGTTGTCGAAACATGACATTTTAATCTAGCAACATGAGCACGCTCGTCAATGGAGCACCGACCGGCCCTCTGCCCGAGATCAAATCTTCGGCAAAAAATGGAGCCTTTACAAACATTAGATCCCCGGACAAAACTGACCAAACATCAAACAACTCCAATGTAAAATTCATTTCATCTTTATTATTATTTCAATGTTTATTGTTATCATATTGTATTATTTGACCTGTTTATTTCGTACTTTTTTTTTCTATTATTACAATTTTGTTTATTATTATTTTTCAGATTTGTGTAATTTTGTTTGTTTTTATTATTCTTTTTGTAATAAAATCTTTTTCTTTTAGAACAATAAGCTACCAAAGAAAAGCAACTCGTCAGATTTTGAGACCAGTCAAGGTGTATTATTAGCTGATAAATCTACTAGCATAGTAATGAATGGAGATGTGTCGATAATAGCAGAGGATTCTATTTTATCTAACGACGTGAGCAACTCTACCATCCTGGATGATTCAGTTTCGGTTGTTCCAAATACTGACATATATGTGCCAGGACAACTAATGTGGGCTAGAATAGGCTCGTATCCTTTTTGGCCTTCTATCATAACCCTACATCCTGACGATAATACGCATATACTACCTGGTAAGAAATGATAACAATAATATAATACTACTGATATCATAATAAACAAAAATTAATAAATATTAGAGTTTGATTGTATAAGATGACATTTATTCTGTCTATGAATTGCAGGAAATAAAGTTGGTTTCAAAGTACATATCAACTATTTTGCGGACAACGGTCGTCATGGTTGGGTCAGCCATAAAAATATGATGCTATTTGAGGGGAAAGAAAAATTCCTGGAGATGTGCAAGCAGCAAGACCCGAAGCGTAACATTAAAGGCTTCGTGGTAAAATCATCTATCCAAGAACGATGGAATGAGGCTGTGGACGAAGCGTCTCGGTACTTGGATAAGGCGATCACGAGCCGACTGGAAGTGTTTCACAATGAAATCAAGGCGTTGTTGGAAAATCGCGAGAGAGCGAAGAAGAGAAAAATGTCCCACGAAGAGAATGTTCACAATGCAAAAAAGATGAAACTGGCGGAAGTAAATAATACTTGTTTGAAAGTTTTTTGTTTAGTAATTAAAAATTGAAATTGATGATGTAATTCTTTTTCTTTGGTTTTCATTTCAGTTGGATGATTTCAATTTTTTGACACCTGACCATAATAAAACGACAGGGCTTCGACCACGAAGTCAAAGTCGAATGGAGATCCGTGGATCAAGACCGATAGATGTAAAAGAAGTCCAGAAAAGAAGACGATCTGAGAGCGTTTTGGGTGAAAGAATTGCGGACATGAAAAGGATAATTGGCTTGAGTGACAAAACTGTGTTATCGTTCAAGAGAATGACACGATCTGAGAGCCGAATGGGTGAGCGTGTCTTGGATATGGACAATCTATATGAGGATGAGTCTGGCGCGAAGCGCATGAAACGGTCTGAGAGTAAAATGGCAGATAAAATTGTTAAAGTTGTTAAGCCAAACGGACTCGTGTCGAAAAATAAATCAGTGAAGGAGAGTGGATCATCATCGGAGGATGAAGTAGGAGAAGAAGTCAAGGAAGAGAAGAAGTCAAAGCGACTGAATCTGTTCCGGGATGTCAAAAAGGGAAGGGTTTGTCAGATTTGCGAAAAGCCTGGCGATTTGATCAGATGTAAGGGACCTTGCTTGTCGTACTTCCATCTGGCTTGTGTAAGACCGGAGGAAACAAGTTCAGAAACTGAGACCGATGAAGAAAATGACCCTTCGGGAATTTTGGAAGATCTGAAAATCATTAGGCGAGAAACTGCAGAAGAGCAGGAGAAAGTTAATGGAAATGGTTCTCTGTCCGGTAAATTGAGACTCATTACCATGCCTTGGTATTTTTTTAGATTGTATCGTATTTATAAATATTTTTTTACAGGAAAAGACAAAGAATTCATCAAATGTATAGATTGTCTATCAGGTGTTCCAACGGCATGTTTTGTCTGCAACCAACGAGAAGGTGATCGAATCAAATGTTCTGCTTCGGGATGTGGAAAGTATTATCATCAGAGATGTCTTAAGCTATGGCCACAGGTGATAAATGAATAATTAAAAAATAATAACAATTATTGTACATATAATTTGTAAATGTAATTTGTATCAGGCACACTGGCAAGGAGGTCGCTTAACTTGTCCGCTTCACGTTTGTCAAACTTGCGTTTCCGACAACCCGCAAAACAGTCACCTACACCAATCATCCAACGATAGCAAACTGGTGAAATGTGTGCGCTGCCCATCTGCGTATCACCAGACGCAATACTGTGTACCTGCTGGAACGACAATTCTTACAGGATTGCAAATCGTTTGCCCGAAACATTATAAAACCACGCACCCACCAATCAACACTACTTGGTGCTTCCTCTGCACTGAGGGTGGCTCTCTCATTTGTTGTGACACTTGTCCTATGTCATTCCACGCCGAATGTTTGTGTAAGTATTTTGATTCATTCTTTATTTAGATTCAGTTTTTCACCAATCAACAAAAGATATTGACCTTAGACCTCTCAAACAATTTGGAAATTGAATTTTTAATTCGTTACAGCAATCGAAGCTCCAGACGAAGCATATATCTGCGAAGATTGTGAATCAGGGAGACTGCCGCTGTACGGAGAAATTGTCTGGGCAAAACTTGGCGCATATCGATGGTGGCCATCGGTAGTGTGTTATCCTAATGAGATACCTGCAAATGTTGCACGCTTGCCTCATTCACCTGGCGAATTTTGCATAATGTTTTTCGGGAGTAATGATTATTACTGGGTTCACAGGTACTTCCAATATTCCATGTTTTATATTAATCATGGTCAAAAAACATGACTAAAAGAACTGATTATAAAACTGATGAAACATTCAATTTCAGAGGTAGAGTGTTTTTGTACCAAGATGGAGATGCCAAAGGTAAAGTATCGACAGCTAAAAGTGTGACTAATAAGACGTATGGAATAGCGTTGGAAGTAGCCCAGCAGGCTCATGTCAAATTTAAAGCTGAAAGAGAATTAAGGAAAAGCAGTGTCCAAACTTTGAAACCACCGCGTTATGTCAAATTGAAGGTATAAATGAAATAATTATTTTTCTTTACATCTTTCATTTGTGAATGAAGAAAATGTTAAAAGTAATAACATTATTTTTCAGAGCAATAAACCCTTCGGTAATGTAAAAGTTCCCGAACTTGACAGTATTGTGGCCTGTAACTGTAATCCAAACGCAGAAATGCCCTGTGCGCCTGAGTCGGAATGTATGAACCGAATGCTATTTTTCGAATGTAGCACGGAGATATGTCCAGCAGGGACACGGTGTCAGAATCAAGACTTTCAAACGTGCAACTATCCAAATATGAAACCATTTCACACTGACAGTAGAGGCTGGGGTTTGAGGGCGCTTGAAAAAATCATGCAAGGCAGGTTTGTCATTGAGTACGTCGGAGAGATTATTGACGAAGCTGAGTATAAACGCAGACTGCAACGCAAAAAGGAGACCAAGAACGAAAATTTTTACTTCTTGACGATTGATAACAACAGGATGATTGATGCAGAACCGAAAGGAAACCTCAGTCGTTTTATGAGTTAGTATTCGTTTTGTATCGTAGAGTAAAATTACTATTAATTGCAAGATAGTATTGATTCATTTTGTTTGTAGATCATTCATGCCAACCAAATTGTGAAACACAAAAGTGGACTGTCAATGGAGATACGAGGATAGGATTGTTTGCATTAAGAAATATAGAACCAGGTGAAGAACTGACATTTAATTACCAACTACAAAGCGATGGGGAACAGAAGAAACCGTGTCTGTGCGGAGCGCCAAATTGTAGCGGTTTCATAGGTCTCAAAGCAAACAAGATTAATGGCTTAAACAGTGCTAACAAAGTTACCAAAACTAGAGCCAAGATCGATGTCATAAAAGACTTTAAACCTAGGTAAAGTATTTTGAATGGGTTTTTAAAGTTATACGATGAATAAAGAAGCAATTTTGAAAGATTGTTTGAATAAAATATTATTCCCGTTTGTTTTCAGAGGCAGAAAGGCCATTTGTTACATGTGCGGATTCCAAATAGAAAATAACGATGAAATTTTGAGATGTAATGACAATATATGTATCAAGAAGTACCACAGATCGTGCATTAAGCCTAAATCAGCATCAAATTTTATCTGCCCCGTCCATACATGCGGAGAATGCAGTAGACCTAGTGCAAAACGTTGCAATATGTGTTGTAAAGCGTGGTGCAAAGGTAAGCACGTTAAAGTTTATTCATTAAGAGTGTTTACCCAATTGATGAAAACCAAAATTTTTAACTGAAAATAATTCACAACTTTCAGTTCATTTCACGGCGGTCAAAATGAATCTTCACAAAGAGCTTCATGATGATATTTATGCTGATGCTGATTTACCAATTTCTCGTGCAGATAGCAACAATGTAAATAATCAAACTCTTGATTCAACTATCGAAGAGGTAATAAAAAATTTAAAAAATAATAAATTATTTCAAAAAATGAAATGTGGTTTAAATAGTATAGAGGAATAAGAGGGTGTGTTATTGCAGGTATCGATTACAAATTGTTCCACACCTATACCAAAGTCCAAAAACATGCCATTCGCCAAAAAGTCAACAACCAAGAGAAATCCAAAAGAGAACTCAAAGAATAGCAAAACACCTCTCAGATTAGAAAACAGCACAGGAAACAGTCAGCCGAACAAGAAAACTGATGTGAAGAAAGCCTCGTCACCTGGGAGTCCTGAGGTGAAGATCATCGCAGTGAAAAAGGTGAACAAAAAACTGACTCCGATCGCAAAGGAACCTTCTAAGAATTCAGATACGGAAAATCAGACACCACCGAAACTAATTGTCGATGTAACATTGTTCCGCTCAAAGGCTAAGAACAGGAACAAAAAACATAAGGAGGGTAAAAAAAATCTGTCACTGAATTCAAGTCTAGCGATCTCTATGTCAGAATCACAGGTAGAAGAAGTTAATGAAAACATCGAACTTAGAATGTTTTTCGATGAGAGTTCAATAGATAATGAGATGGTTTGCCGAGTATGCAAAAACTCGAATAACTTGGTCCAATGCAATGGACCATGTGGTAATTTTTTCCACACAACTTGTACGAATTTAAAAGTTCTGACAAGAAATGGACAACGATCTATAATAAATGGTATTTGTAAATTTTTACAAAAATTGTTTTGTTTCAATCTTAATTAGTCTTTAATTCAACATTTTGAACGTTTATTTTATGTTTCAAGATAATCCAGCTGTCTTTAAATGCAGCGACTGTCTTTCAAAACCATCACCTTGTTGTCAATCATGCAACGAGTCAACTCAGCCAGTGATCAATTGCTCAGTCTACAAGTGTAATAATTATTATCATTCATCTTGTTTGCAATCATGGCCTCAGGTTTGTTTGAAAATAATGCAGTCTTTATCATTATTATTTGAATATCAATACATCATTTATAAATTTTTAGGCACAAACTCTAAGAGAAAAATCAATTTGTCCACAACACGTTTGTCACACGTGCGCAGCAAAGGATATTTCAAATAACAAACAGTTGAAAGTGAGTTTCGAAAAGATGCACAAATGTATTCGCTGTTACACAGCGTATCACTCTTATGCCTATTGTATACCAGCTGGGTCGGTTGTTGTCTCAGCTAACAGTATTATATGCCCGAGGCATTACCCACGAAACAAGCCTGAAAACTTCGATTGGTGCTTCCAATGCTCCAAAAACGACGTGGATCTCGAGTGTTCTGAGTGTCCAGTTTCTTATCACAAACAGTGTATCCGTAAGAATCTTCTGTTTTATTTTTGTTTTTTGTTTTTTTATTTGTTTGTCTTTTTTATTTGATGATGTTGTATTTTTTTTTAGCCGACAGTGAAACTACCAGTCCATTTGTATGCAAAAAGTGTAAATCTGGAAAATTGCCACTGTACAACGAGGTTGTCTGGGTGAAAGCTAATTTTTCATTCGAATGCTGGCCAGCGGTCATATGTACAAATGCTAACATTCCATCTAATTTACTTGAAAAGAAACTTCATCCTGGAGAGATGTGTGTTCTTTATTTAGAAGTCAACAAATTTGAATACGTTACCAAGTATGTAATTGTGATTTTTAAATTTGATCAGAGTTTTTTTTCTTCTACTCATTTCTTTTAAATTACTTCAATTATTGATACAGTAATTAATAAATTAATTAGATTTATTAATTGTAATTTCGTTTAGGGAAAGAATAATGCGATTCGATGGTGAATTCGAAATTGTTAAAATGAGATTTGAAAACAGTCCAAGCAGTACTGATGAGGCTTTCGCAAAAGCTTTAGCAAACGCTCGAAGTGTGTACAAACAGTTTGAAATGGTTCGCAAGAAAAGTATTAACAGCCCTCCTGAATTACCTGAACCAGAATACAAACATATTGATGTGAGTAACTTCTGTCTATTAATCAAATCTAATTTCTATAACCGAACTTGTACAAGTTTGTATTTTTTTCAATTTCAGGTAAACGTCCAATCTAAGAAAAGCTCAATCGAATTAAAATTTAAAGTCCCTGTTTGCAAATGTGATCCGGATTTAGAAAGCCCATGTGGTTCAAATTGCATGAATCGACTGGCCAAGATTGAATGCGATGTTTCCACCTGCCCAGCTGGTGTTAAATGTACGAATCAAGTGATGACGAAGCACCTGTGCATTCTCACAGAAAAATTTTGCACAAGCGATCGAGGCTGGGGCCTACGGACACTGGAGCCAGTCAACAAAGGAGATCTCGTCATTGAATACATTGGCGAAATTTTGCAAAAAAAGTCGCTAAAAAGACGACTCTGGAAAAAACCATTATATGATCGGCACATTTTTTATGTTCATCAAAGTGGAAATCGATACTCTGACAGCGAACAAAAGGGAAATCTGAGTCGTTTTATAAGTAAGTCTTTAGTGAACATTAATATGAATAATACATAGAATCAAATTATGCATTATGAATTATTTCAGATCATTCTTGTGATCCAAACTGTCAAATTGAACAATGGATAGCAGAAGGGTGCCAACGTGTAGGCGTTTTTGCGATTCGCGATCTGGAGGTCGGCGAGGAATTGACAATCTGTTATGAAGTGGTTGAGTTTAGCACGAAAATTCCGTGCCTGTGCGGCTCTGCAAACTGCACAGGATTAGTGGGCTTCACAAAAGAACAAACTATGATGAAAGACACCATTACCATGGGTGATTCAATCGACGATTCAATCACAGATACTTCACTTGACTTGTCAAAGACGAGAAACGAGAAATCGCAGACCATGTGCGTTTAAAGTTTTAATCATGCCAATCGCATTACTTTTTTTTTCTTTTGTTAGTAATCAAATTGTAATTAAATTATCATGAATGATTATATTATTTTAAATTTATTTACAAAATGGACAGAATGACATTTAAAATCACATTCAGAATTGATTTGTGATGTAAATAAAGAAAAACAATAAATTTTTTCATAATTGTACCGACATCTGATATCAATTTTTTTATTTATTATTTGTCGTTTGTTAACTGTTATGATGACATCAACTTGGAAGGCTTAATATAATAAAGAGGGTGATAAAACCTAATTAGAATTATTTTATTTAGGATCAACTTGATCGTCGAGTACAAGTGCTGGAAGTGCAACAAGGATTTTAGTACCGACGCTGACGTCCATAAATGTGACACCTGTGACAACAAATATCATACATCTTGCATTGACGAGGATGAAAAAAAATTGATTAGCTGCCCATGGCATTATTGTCGAGTTTGCAAAAACAATGCACGTTGGCAGTGTCATCTGTGCTGCAACGCATATTGTTCAGGTATTATGCTAATTTTTTATTAACATTTTTATTATTCATATGAAGTTAAGAAACTGAATGGAATATTAAGATTCACGTATAACAAATGTTGCAGATCATAGTGCAAGAAATTTGACTTTGATGGATGATAAGAGGTACGAATGCAAAAAACACATCAAAAAAATTAAATCATCAGCAAACGTCAGCAGCCGAACGAGAAAAAAAGATCGCAGAACTATATAAACCTATCAAATGAGCTTAAGATAATTCGTTGAAAATATTGTAACTGATCTCGTAATTGGTCATTTTGTAGATAAAATCTTCATACTCATTTGAATGAATCAATTTAATTATTATATATGAGAATGAATGAATAGTATGCATCTTAATTTCTTTTCATCATAATCTATATATCAGCTATGTATAAAATCATAAAAGATAATACTGACTTCGTGTGTAAATAATTGTAATACAAGTTGAACCGCGGTTATAATTATAGTTCCGACATTTATATTTTTTGACGATCTTTGACAAGATTATGTTTATTTTTTATATAAGTGAATTTAAAGAATTAAATTATTTTCATTTCATTGACTTCGTTATACGTTTGGAAATAATCATCGATACACGGGAAATATTGTTTGGAGGTTGTTTTTATATGCATGTATACAATGAATATTATATTAAAAAATTTTATTCAAATTTTGGAAAACAAATCACAAGCGTTTTTCATACATAAATAATTTAACTGCATGCATTAGATTTAAGTACTGAAAACTAGTTCTCAGTTTTTAATTCATTTGTTATTTCCTCTTCATTTTCAAAGAATTCCATTGTTCAAGAGTCGCAACATGACATCATGCATTCATGTACATACTCGGACATGTCTGTATCATCAGTTTTGTAATCTTTATCCAATAGAACCTATTAAAAGATAAAAGTATATAACTTTGAAAATTACACCTGACAAAAACAAATCAAAATAATTGATAAAAAAAAAATAAAAATGAATTACAAGATACGCAAAAATAACATTTTTGTAATTTTTTAAATATATTTTTTACATTTTTATAACTTATATTTTTAACGATGGAACAATATTTAAATTTATGATAAAATATTGAGAAAATCACACTTTTTAATTATGGAATTCTAAATGAACTATTAAATTTCGCTAAATTAACAAATATTATTCTATTATTTTCAAACAAATATTAACACATATTATTCTATTATTTTCATACAAAATTATTCGAGTAAAAAAAAGTATTTAAAAACTAGCAGAGTGATATATTTTAATATCATTTTCGCAATTTTTTATTTCTCTGCTTAACCAGGAGGCTGTTTGATCCAGTATCCCCAGTGGGCAAACGAATTTCCATCTTCTACTTTGTTTGGACCTCTAAAAACCCTTATTTGAATACGAGGAGGATCATCTGGAAACAAAATGTAATGATACAAATAATTAATATTTCTAAAAGATCCACTTTTGGGACGGTTGCGCAATCAAATTTTTGGGTCGCAGCGTCAGCCAAATTCAGCAGTCATAACAACTAGCGGAAGCACTCTTGCAATTTGTGCAGCAACTGACTTGCAAATTCTTTATCCAAGTAATTAGTATATATACGGGTTCGACTTCCGATCAAATGAAACTTCTTCATTGCTTGTTATAAAGCACTTTAAGGCAATCTTATAAGAAAGTTTGTCATAAACGCCTTCTTGAATTGTTGACTTAGTCCCTTGATCAAAAAGACGAATCGAATATAAGTCTGATTCCGGACTTTACACACACACACACTTTTTGCTATCTTGTCATTCAGTATTCATATTATCGACATGGAAACACCAATATTTTGTAAGTAAAGAATAATTTAATAAATATAGGGTCATTCCAGTGAATTTGTTAAATTGATTAGGGGTTGAATTTTTTTTTTTTACTATTTTACATTTTTTTTGTTTTTCTATACATGAAAAAAGTTCAGAAATGCTGAATAAAAATTTTTTATCGATTTATTTATCCTTAAAAAAATTATGAAAATATTAAAAAACCCATTTTTATGACATTTATCGATTTATTCGGAATCTTTTTTTTCAACTAAACACTGTCAGAAATAGTGGACTTCGACTTATAGAGCAGTATACTTAAAACTACTATATGAATAAATTATCCTTAAATAGCTCATTTTCTCTAAAATTACTCACACTAAAAATGCTATAACTTTTTTCTATCACGCTCAAATGAGCTCAAATTTTTAGGAGTTATAGAAGAAAGCCAGTATTACAACATACAAAAATTTCAAAGTGGTAATTCCAATTATACTGGAGTTCTACAATTTTCAATTTTGATAGCATTTTAATTTTTTATTTTATTTTTATTATTATACTTTTATATAGTATATATATAGTATAATATTATACTATTAATTACTACATAGCCTGCTTTCTGTGGGTGCTACCAACAGATATTCAAAGCAGTGGGGGAAGCTTGCTGCGATTATGGACCAATCATCGAGCAAATCTAACTTCTTAATCTAATTAATCAATCAGCGTAAACAAACATGACATGAATACATATTTGCCTGGCTTATCAATTCCTGAATATAAGTCATACAATTAATTTGTGAATGACGAAAAGGTGATAAAAATGTATTTTCGACAATAAAAAATCTACAAATAAATAAGATTTATTTGTAATATTCAAGATTGGAAAGCAAATACATGTTATTATAGTAATATAATAATAATAACTAATTGTTATTGTGAATTTCAGGGTTTTTATCGTTCATCATGGCTTTGGTGAAATGTTCAATTGGAGTATTGAAACAAGAGCCTTGCCACCAGTCAATTATTTCGCAACCTGGACGAATTTTCTCTTTCAATAATCTGACTAAAGGAAATAAGGCACTCTTAATTCGTCGATCGCAGATCACTTTCCCAATTATCAAAACCGTTTGTAGTCACCATCTAGAGACTTATATAACGTTTTACTCGTTTTTACAGGATTATTGCTGTAATCCGTTGGGCATTCATAAGGAATACTGCCCGAAATCCGATTTGCGAAAAATTAGTTTGAAAATGAGTGACCTTTACGCAAAACGTAACATTTTCTTGATTCCTGGGAAAAAAGTCTGCAATACTTGTCGAATTAAATTGTCGAAGTTAAATGAACAAAAAATACCTTTAATAACGTTAGAAGACCCAATTCCTTCGACAAGTCATCAAGATCAACAAGAAATACTTCCAATGTTGAATGATGCAGTCCCTCCAACGAGTCAACACGATTCGAGCGATGCCAGGTATAATTTACTGCCGAAGCGACCAAGATGGGATGAATATCTTAAAGAGCTGATGAGTGACTCTCAAATATCAACACTCGATATGTTTTCACCTCCACTGATAGGCTCTGACGCAGAGTACAAGACTTCAAGTCAAGTTCAGAGAGAACTTAATAGCAAACTAGCTGTGTTTAATTGTAAAGTTCCTCTTAAAGGAAAAATGAACGAAAAGCAATGTTTCAAATCAACGTTACAGACAATCGATCGTGTCATTCACTTACTGAAAATTGACATGGAAAAAAATTACAGCATCTCCCTGCCTGATCTCAGTGTGTGGCATTATAAAGATCATGTATCGCTATACGATTTGATGTCCCAAATTAAACTTCAATACGATACCGCACTTTCAAACATTGACCGTGTGAAATTGCTAACATTAATTCCAAATCAATGGAATTATAAAACTGCTGCATCTTTTTTCAATTGTTCGCGATATTCGTTTAACGAAGCAAAAAAGCTGAAAGCAGACAAAGGTAGGTTTTAGTATTTTAATTATTAAACAGTTATATTTAACTTAGAACAGTTTATTTAACTTGATTCATGCTTTGTTTTTGCCTCTTACACATTGAATTAATTGTTTTTCTTTTAATAGGTGTTTTAGGTTGTCAAAAAAGGAAGCAGAACGAATTTTTCTCTGAGGAAACGCGAAACAGTATAAAAAAAAACAAAACTAATAATGCAGAAAATAAAACGATAAGAAGATCGCAAGTCACGTTGGTTAAATTGGTTAAATAATTGATTGAAGATTTCATGGATGCACTAGCTTCTGACGTTTGTAATTTGAGTGAACATCACTTTATCTCCGTGAAGCAAAGTCAGTTCTTCTCAGATTGCAAGAAATCTTTACCAGAAGATACATGCATCATTTTATTAGACTTTGCTGAAAATTATATTTTCGTTGCTCAACACTCAGTTCAGGCATTTTGTTTCAGCAACATCCAAGCAACGTTGCATCCCTTTGTAATTTATTTCAGAAATAATCAATCGGAAGTTGATTATTTTATTTTATTTCTGCATCATAAGTGATTGTAGGAAACACGTAACGAGTGTAGTTCGCTTATTTCAAAAGAAACTGCTCAAATTGATCAAAACTGAATTTCCAACAGTAAAGAAAATCGTTTACTATTCGGACGGTGCGTCGACGCAGTACAAGAATAAGTATGTTATATTTTCTAAATGATTAGACACGACTTTAATTATTTTCAGTATTAACATTTTATTTCATTGTTCCAGAAACAATATGAGAAATCTTTTATACAATGAAGCTGATTTTGGATTGAAATGCGAGTCGTGGAATTTTTTCGCGCCTCATCATGGAAAAAGTCCTTGCGATTGGATCGGAGGAACACTGAAACGACTTGTCACGAGGTATAATTTGCAAAAATTTGCAGATAGTCAGGTCTTGACTCCGAAGTCCATGTATGAATTTGCAAAAGAACATTTTCATGGATCAGGTAATGTGGGATTCAAAAGTTATTTTACGTGACTGAGAAGAATGAAAAAATAAAAACAAATCGAAATTTGTTGCAGAGCATTGTGGGGTGATAACGACGAGTATGCGTCACACTAAAATCATGGACAAACGTTTCACTAAAACGAGCAAAATCATCGGCATACGAAGTATTTTCAGATTCGAAGTCAATGATTGGAAAAGTTTGAAAGCGAAACGATTTTCATCTTCACACGATTTCACAATTTTCCACATACTATGAACAACCAATTTTTTTCAAGTAGATTTTAGTGAATGTTTGATGATTCTTCATCAAGAAATTATATTTCCCTAAAATAATATTCTAAAATGTACAATTAATGTCTTTAGTCAAAAGATTTGGGTATTATAAATTTATATAAGATATGAGAAAATTAAAATGCTATCAAAATTGAAAATTGTAGAACTCCAGTATAATTGAGCTCATTTGAGCGTGATAGATAAAAGTTATAGCATTTTTAGTGTGATTTTAGATGTAATTTTAGAGAAAATGAGCTATTTAAGGATAATTTATTCATATAGTAGTTTTAAGTATACTTAGTACAAACATGAAAAATGACATTTTTAAGTTTGTTTGGACATACTTGAATCAATAAAAAGCCCGCGGAAGGATATGTTAATTTTTTAAATTTATCAAAATGCTTGTTTTATTCGTAAAAAAGCCGATTTTGAGGTTCCAAAAACAAAAATAAAAATCGGATTAACTTTGCTCGATATTCAATATCGATGTAAAAACGGTTCATATATGAAGTAACAATGCTTTGTAACAATGCAAAGATTCTAAATAAATTGATAAATGTCATAAAAATGGGTTTTTTTTAATATTTTCATAATTTGTTTAAGGATAAATAAATCGATAAACAATTTTTATATTATTATTAAACAGGAGCTTTTTTCATGAGTAGAAAAAGAAAAAAATGTAAAATAGTAAAAAAAATAATTCAACTCCAAACCAATTTAAAAAATTCACTGGAATGACCCTATATTTATTCACGTTCATTTCAAATCCCCTTCTCTCATTTCATCAAACAAAAAAAATTCACCATATATTATCTGACGTAACAAACTAATTACCTTCTTCTGAATCAGAATCTTTTGAATCATAATCTTCCGCTTTTGATTTGCTGACAAAAATAATCCAACAGATCAACGTACAGGCCAACATTGTTTTCTGTAAAAATAGAAATTAAATTTGTAAAGATGAAAATTTGAAAAAATTGGGAAGAAGAAGATTGAAACAATATATTCAATGGAAAAATGAAATTGATGATAAAGTTTATAATTCATTGATAACTCACTAGTTCTGGCATGGCGTTTCGGTTGCTATAATAGAAATCATTCTAAACCAGAGGTTTTATATGGAGACGAAAATTTTCAGACCGTGACCGTTGGCGTTTTCCCATTGCTGGACCAGTCAAATCACGTTAACAATTCGAAAGCGTGAATTTTATGGTGATTCGTGGTTCTGACAATTCATTAATATTTTCACACTCAATTACAAGATATCCTTTTTTATAGATATCAAGGTTGTGGCATTTATTCTAAGGGAAAATATTGAAAAACATTGACAACCTTTTTGCCGCAATATATATTTTCTTTTTTTTTTTTTTGTTTCTCTCGATAATATGGAAGCCCCTTACATCGTTTCGTTTAATTAACTATTGTCATCATTTTTATAATTAACTGTGTTTAACATTTAAGATCATTTCTCGAGGCGTTGCGAAACGAATATATAGAATATATCCGGTAATTATTGTCTATATAAAATATAACTCAGCATTTTGACAAATCACAAACAGAGATAACTACACGGATATGACAGTCGAACAATATATTTGTATAATAATCGAATGTCTAATCGTTTGTGTATATTTTCATCTTTTATATATATTCATTCATTTATAATATACTCGTTAATTGTACTTGCAAGTACAAAAAAATTTCCTCTCAAAATCTGCAGAGAGAACGTGTGATGTCCTCTCAAGATATTTTGTTTGCAGTTTTTATTTTACAGAAGCCCCTTTCTTCTCTGGTCTAATTGTTATATTTTGAAACCATGAAGATCCTTCCTACGGATGATTGACTATCGGTCAAAGTTTGATACAGTCTTTTTCTTTTTTGCTAATTAATTTTTTATCGGCGCATCTAATAACATTCGTGGAAAACAAAATGAAATGCCCCTCAAATCGTTTATTTTATTTGTTTCTTCGTTTTTCATTGAATGGGTCAATTAATTCCTTTTTTGTTGAAACTTTCCATTTTTTATAATAACTTGATATATAGTTGTTATTATGAGCTTTGAACCATATTTTGTAGGTTTTAATAAAAAGTCAGGGCATACAAATTGTTTACAACTTCTTTTGCACATAGGACAATTATTAGCCATACATTTTTCATAACTCCGTATAACTTGCCAACGTTTATTATGTCATTGATAAGAATTTGATTCATCTTATAACATTAATATACATATATTGCATTTACTCTCACCTGAATTCGTAATAAATCAACTTATGTAAATATACATGTTTGTTTTTTACCATAGGTGTATCATAATGACATAAGTCATTTGTCTGGAAGACGTCACTGGAAGACTCGTTTTATAATTTACAACCATAAGCACTCGAGGTGTAGAATACCCCAGGAACTTATATTTATATGCAGATACAATTTTCCGTAACTCAAGAAAAGTACAAAATTAGAACAGTTGGATAAAATTTGTCCAGGTATCTATAAAAAGTTAATGAAAAAAGTATCTCACAGTTGTAAAAATAATAAACATTAATTTTGAAACTTATTATAATTGGAGTATTCTGCATCTTACAATTAATAGTTTTTTTTGGTTTTGAAATCTACGCATTGGATTACCTATACAATAATCTCGGCAACTCTTACGAGCCTTGGAAGACAGTAGATTAGAGCGTCGGAACTTATTCTTACACCTACGCTATATTTTTTAAACTATCAACGATGGAAAAAAAATCATCAAAAGATCTTAACCCGAATCGTTGCAAAAATTATAAAAATCATACAGAATCATAAACAACTCATATAGTTTTTACTCTGCTAAAGTTTCAAATCGTTAAGTTTAACATTTGTAGAAAATAAAGAGTTTTTTCAAGAGTAAAAGTTTGAATTTGATATAGCTATTCTGACACATTGTACAATGTGTGTTTAACAGTTAATATAGACATCGGTATTGTCTTGTGTCAAAAATAATAACTCGCCATCACATCAAATTCTGATGCGGTTTTCGACACAGTTATAAAATTCCAGAACCTATAGTTAATTAACATCATAAGTCAGTAGGTGCATTAACTTGTACACATGTAAATATCGCTAACATTGGAAGACATCGACCCTTACAATGTACGGTATTGTCACATATCACTGCGAACTCTAATATGACTAGTTTTTTTATTCATTTGTAGTATTTTTGAGATCTACAAGCCTTTCAACCTTTTATTATCGTTTCTTCTAAAAGTTTTCTTCTTATTGTCGATAGTAGTTTTGTTTCTGTTTTGGAAGACAAATCATTGATTAAGGCGTATTATTTTGACAGTGCAAAAATGACCGAGCGAAAATAATTAGAAAACAATGGAGTCATTTTTGCAGCATCCAGATTTTTTGTATAAATTATGTCAGTTTTCAGTTGAGACACTTTTATTGTCAATTTTCAACCAGAGTTTCTCTTTTCATTTATTTTCTTTTTATTGTCAGTGTATGTGTTCATTTTGAGAATGATAAAATCAATATATTTGGTTATTAAAAATATGGGTTTTTGAATATGTACAACAAACATTTCAATTTGATTTTTTTTTTTTTTTTTCAGAAAAATAATCCGTTTGAAACGAGTATCGGTTCAATGGATCAATGGAAGCTAGAATTTTTAAATTGTAATTCAACAACGTAGTTCAGCTTTTTAGAGCTCTTCTAATAGAAGTGAGTGTGAATGTGTGAGGGACATTTTTATGATTAAAACAAAAGTGTAGTTGTACATTCACTATGTACAGAATAATTACGAAGACCAATCCCGTTTATTCCTTGCTTGTCCTAAAACATAACGATTTATGTTTGACTTTATTCTCACCTGTCTCATTTTGAAAGATTGATGCACAATGGACCTAGCATACTGAGCTCTCACTTATTGGTTATAAGCTTTCATGATATGTTGAGTTGTCTTCAAATTTGCTCTCATAATTTTTAGCTAACATAACTTTCAATTTCACTTGAAATATTGAAAAGACTTTGAAAGACGGTTTTCAAACCTTTTCTTATACCTTTTTGTATTTAGAACTGAACCATCATTGATATTTGATACTTCATCACTGGTAAATCCATATTTCAAATTCAGGTTTTCATTCATATTTAAATTTGAAATTAAAATTTGTTCGCACCATTGTTGTGTCAAATAATGAAAGTGTAACAATTGACGACCCGTTTCGCTGTACCACATTTATTGCCACTTGTGCCTCGAATTCCCCTCGTAACTTCTACTAGCTGTATGGTCTATAAATAATTTATTGGAAGATTGGTTTAAACGGTCGAGAGGGATTCAAGGGAGTCGACCAAAAGTGAGAGTTACTTAGAACGGAAGGCCAATTTCGAAGGCCCTGATGAGCTCGCTGCCGGAGTCGTAGACTCCGATCACCCCGAAGAGCACCCCTAAGAAGATAACGAAGCAGTCATAAGCGATCGCACTTCTCTCCATCGAGTTGCTCTTAAGTTTGAGGTGGAAGTAGCAGGGCCAGATGAAAGACAGCATGGTACCGGTGAAGGAACCGATGAAACCCATAAGGATGCTGAAGTGAGGGATGAAGATGGCCATGAGGATGGTGAAAGAGATGACGCCGACTCGCCAGGCCAGTCCCCAGACCTTGAGTTCCCGGTCGACGGTCCAGATCGTCGGGAAGATCGTCTTGGGCTTACCGCGGAAGAAGGCCCGCTCCAGTAGCTCGCAGGCTGCGTAGTAAGGCAGCGGGTACGAGAGGACTGCCTTCACGACGAGGAAGAAGTTGACCAGGCCTTTGAAGCCAGCTGAGTGCAGATTGTTGGTGATCACCTGCCGGAAGAATATGAATTAATGAATCAAAATCAATAGTGCTGATCTACATGATCTCAACGGGTCACCAAAACAGATGGGACGATCAGTATAAATCTGCCAGTGAAATATTCCCAAGGGTGCTTAATAGGCATGGATAATGTTGACAAATTGGTGTGGGAGGGAGGAAATAAATAAGGGACGGAGAGAGACAAAATGTTTGTCTTCACCTGTTGCGTGTCATTTTGGAAAGTGAGAAAGCAAATCCAGCCGAAGAGTGACTTGAAGGCCGCGGCGGCAATGTGGCTCCAGTCGAGCATCCAATCGAACTTGGACCGGTCGATCATGTTACCCTCGAGCGTGGGCAAAAATATTTGCGACGTGTAACTGAATACAATGACCCCCAGCGAGATGGGAAAATTCTTCATATCCATGGTCCACTTGACCTTGGACCAGCCCCAGTCGCCAATTTCTAGCAGACAGTAACCGATTATGACGGCGTTGATGAACAAGTGCGCCATCGTACACCAGAAACTGAGGACCGAGACATGGTGCAAAGACTTCAAGAAGCCCAGTGGCAGCAGAAAAATCCCGATCAACATCATCCAGCTGCGCGTGTCGATCGCGCCTTCTGGGAAGATGCCTATCATGAGGTCACCGCATACAACCACGTAAAGGATACAGGTCATCAGCAGCTCGATGATCTGCGCGATGTTGACGGCGCGGGCGCCCCAGCGGGGCCCGAAACACTCCTTCGCTATCGCGACGTAGGAATCGCGAACGCGTACCCTCTGACCTGTCACCGTGTCCAGTTCGTAGAGACACTCGACCAGAATTTTGCCCGTGTAGCAGCAGATGTGTGCGATCCCGATCATTGCCGCTATCGCCCAGTAACCGCCCCGGAGAACCGCGAACGGTAAAGACACGATGAACATGCCCTGAAATTAAATTTTCATTGATTACTTTTGGTTTGAATATTGCCAAAATAAATATGAAAATAACGTTAAACATATTTTTTCGCAGTATGTTTTTTCAAAAATTTGCAACTTTTTGACAGCAAGCATTTCACTGTAATTAAAATGCTGCACAACAATATTATAAAAGATAAAATTTTGTTTTACTTTCAGTGAGGACTGTTAACAAAATGACTTTTTTAAATGGAAAACCATTGGTAGAGATTTTAGATTTAAAGATTTAGAGATTTGTCAAATAGTGTTAAAAAAAACATTTCATTCTATCAATTTGTGTTTCAATCGCTTGTCAACGTGCCTGAATAGCGTTGGTCACGTTCCAGGCTGCCTGCCATTCGTTGATCATCACCCCCGAACTACCAAATTCGCCACCTTCGTCATATTCGCTGAAGCCACCGCTGCTCACACTTGTAGCTCTTGCTTTGTCGCTGAAAAAAATTTTATCCAAATCCACAACTGTATAAATTTTAATATCTTTTGCCATAATTTAGAATTATCTTTTTAAGAACCTTTTTTAATTTAAAGTTACACCATTTTTTATGCCATGTTATATCATCGTTTACAAAAAATGAAAATCCTTATTATTTCAAATATGATATGATTTTTTTCTACATCCAAGAAATTTTATTCTTTTTCATATGTAAGACCGAAAACTTTCTGAATCAAGAATTTGTTTTCTTGGATCAATCAGATCCATTTTCAGAGCGATTGAAAAACATTTTCAAGCGAGTTTCAGCTTTTATTTTAATTACCCATTTCTTTGATAACTGAATGAATCTTCAGCAACTGCGGAACTATTGGGATCCGCGTATCCTTCCTCGGCGTGCATCGTGGTCATCTCGGTGTTGTCACCACCTTCGCTGAATGTGCGGAAGTTGGTGCCCTGCTGCGCCGGGCGTGCCGGACCTGGGCCCCGGATCAGCTCCATGCATGGACTGTTTTCCGGCCACTTAGCCTTGAGCGTTTCCCACGCGACATTTACTGTTGCTTGCAACGAGGGGATGAACACCCCACGCAAGTATGCCATCTTTCACCTTCAAATCAAACCATTATTCTTTTACCCCTTCAGTTGCTCTGACATTTGCACGCTTTTTTCACTTATTTAAAAGTCAAACTGTGACTAATTTTATAATTTTTAATCATTTTTAATTATTTAAAAAGAATCGAAAATGAAATCATGGTAATCAAAAGGCGCCAATTGAGATCATCGCAAAAATCAATGGCAAAGCGCCTTTCGGTAGTACTACATTCTCTTCATTGACTGAGACGACCTTGGAAAAGAGGCAGAGGATAATTTTGTTTAAATCCGTCCTATATGTTGAACTAGAAAAGGGTGTAAAATGTTGGGTGGTACTTACGAGGAGCTACAAATTGTCAGCCGAAAAGTTGGGATGTAATGATATTTTTGCGAGCCTTCGACACTTTTGCGGGACAAAGCGGAGCTAACTAAACAAGGATACGAGGCACTTTTTGACGAAGAGCATGGGCGCGAAAATGACGAAACTACCGCATCTTGGGAACGCTAACGGACATAAGTGGCCAGGACAACAATTTTGAATCGCGCCATTTACTCACTCGGGTGGCTGGTAGTTCAGGGGTTCAGATCAGAATGGTCCCTCCAGCATCAAAGTGCTAGATGCCGAGAGCGCAAGGCTCGATCAATGCGCTCGAGATCGTCGCTCCCGTCCTGCGCACTTTTCATTTTCGTATATATTTATCGCTGACAATTTCCAATCGTGAGACAAACTCTGCCTCAACCCTTCTCTTTATCTTTAGTTTGTAAAAGAAAAAGACATCCAATTTTTGTAACATCTCAAAATCACTTCATTTTAGTTGCAAAATTGTTCAACAATTTATTTGACTGAAATAAAATAAGAGAATTGTCTATAACCCGAAAAATTATTCTGACAAGGTTAATAAAATTAAAAATAAAAATTATTCGTAATCTCTGGATTTATTCCACAAATAAAATGTAGCCCTTGTAAAAAAATACACATCGTAATAAGCGTCTTAAAATTTGTCGTCTTAGATTAAAACACACTTGAGAACGAACAACAATACTTTAATATATGTATTTTCATTATGTAACATAATTTACATAAACTTATACAGTGACACACGTTTTGTTCTGTGCATATACAATTTTAGAGCGCATCCGCTATTTTGAAAGGCGAGTAGAATCAAATGACATTTCGCGGTAACATTCAGCTTGGTATAATGTTATAATAAAATAATCATACTCTGAGTTTGAATCGTTTGTCCCTTTTATGTTATGTTTTCTTTCGTAAATACTGTACAGTCATCGAAATGAATGAACATAAAAAAATTTTTCATTGTGGATCGTTTGAATTTAAATTATTGATCGGCTTGTGCCATCTCTCTGAAACAATCAGCGTAGCTTGTCGTTCGATTATTCATATTATAACTTTAATCATCTGTACTTTAATAACGAACCTCCTTTTAACATTATCACGATATGTGACACCTTATTTCTTTAAAAAGAAAGAGAACAACTCTCAAAGATTTTTTCTTTGAACCAATGGACTGATTCGCGAGCATTAATTTATTTGCCGTCTCTCTGGAGGCTGAGTTTAAACGTTTATTTTTGAAGATACATGAATACGGAGATAAACTACAACGTTATCTTTACATAGAATTTTGCTCGTTACTTTCCAGCAAGACCAAGGCGAGTCATTTCTTTTAACAAGGTGTTGCCCATCTGTGCGGGACTTCTGGTCACAATGACTCCGGCCTGAAAAAATAACGATTCATTAGATCAATGAATTAAATGACTTTTTGATTGCTGTCTTCTGATAAGATGAAAATTACTTTTTCTAGAGCAATGATCTTGTCTTGAGCACCGCCCTTTCCTCCAGAAATAATAGCACCAGCATGACCCATTCTTCTGCCAGGAGGAGCTGTGATACCAGCAATGAATGATACAACTGGCTTAGCATTCGCACCCTGAAATATACGTATATAAAGTCAATGTTATTTCTTAAATTCAGAAATAAATTAATTAATCTTATTAAATAAATGTATTTATTTCTCTTTCATTTGTTCTATTCCTTTGCCAAATAATACAAATAAAATTTACCGAATTATGCTGAATGAGGTATTCAGCGGCCAGTTCCTCGGCGCTTCCTCCGATTTCTCCAATCATGATGATGCCTTTGCAAACTGGATCATTCAAGAACACTTCCAAACAATCGATGAAGTCTGTACCATTGAATGGATCGCCTCCGATACCAACGCACAAAGTTTGTCCAAGACCAGTCTATAAATATGACGACGTGCATTAAGAAATCATTTTTGTTCGTATATAACTCTGCTATATATTTAATAGAAAATCTAAACCAAGAGAAATTATAGAATTGAAATTACCAGCGTAGTCTGATTCACAGCCTCATATGTTAATGTTCCTGACCTAGACACAATTCCTATTTTTCCTTTTTGGTGTATGTGGCCTGGCATGATTCCGATTTTACACTAAAAATTCAAAAGACAATTGAAACCGAAATTCAAAAGTGAATGAAAACGAATATATATTGATTTTCATACTTGTTCTGGTGCAATGATTCCAGGACAATTTGGACCAATGAGACGAGATTTGTTCTGTTCAAGTAATCGTCTTTTAACTTTAACCATGTCATGTTGGGGGATTCCTTCAGTGATGCAGACAACAAGGGGCATCTCTGCGTCCAAAGCTTCCAGGATTGCGGAAGCTGCTGCTGGCGGAGGAACATATATCACCGATGCTGTCGCGCCTGTTGCTTCTTTTGCCTAAAACGTAATTTAATTTTTTCAATCAGTAATAAATTAAATAATATATTGTTGACAATTTGATAATAATTACCCAACTTGATATGATTTTGGTATTAATTTAATGTTTGAATAACTAAACACTTGAAGGAAAAAAATTTGAATCTTTTTCTGTAATTGTTATCATAATAATTGTGATTGTTCTTGTTTTTTCCATCTAGAACATTTTAGTTTTGTTTAAACCAACAGTATTGGCGTTTTTGAATTAATAATGTATTTTGTTTCAATGAATCGTGATCGTTTATCGTGCTGGATATCATGATTATCTTTAACAGCTGTAATTTCTACGAGTTGGACTTGGAATGCGATTTACATATTGAGATTTATTTAATGGTGACAACTCTATGATCAATTCAACATTTATTTTTGAAACTTCGTACCAAGATTAGTATTTTAATTTTTAGTCGAACTGCATAGACTTTGAAGGCATGTTGTTACTATTAATATATGAGGATAAATAACTTATCACATTATCAAAATCGAGGCTAACAAGTTGGAGATTGACAATAACAATCCATCAATATTCAGTATATATTTTCAAAGTTTCTTGTTCGCAGATTATCCATATTTGTTCAATTACTTTTTTATGGATTTTTAATTTTACTACTTTGTTTCTTATTACATAATATGTTTTATAAAAACAAAAATATTGATTGGTTTGGAAATAATATTTTAAATATTTAAAAACTATTATGAGTGGGAGTTATCTAATTTTAGAAAAAAAAAAAAAAAAAAAAACATTTGCTAATGATTAAAAAACCCAAGAGACAAAAGAATATTAAAATATAAAAAGATTCTTAAATAAAAATTTGTAATAATTTTTAGACTTTTGAATTTTTAAATAAATAGCAAATGTTTTTTTTTTTTTTTTTTTTTCTAAAATTAGATAACTCCCACTCATAATAGTTTTTAA